>AWOL01S0000417.1:388931-421914 GCA_000715115.1 Nicotiana otophora
TATATATATATATATATATGATATACAAACTATACAGGACTTGTCTACAAGCCTCTAGAGATAGTTGAACTGTACCATGGTCGGGACAGGGCCTCGATCTACCCATCAAACCTGTATATATAAAACGGACTCCAAGGTCTAGACCTGGTAACTACAAGGAAGTAGAGCTTACCAACCAAGATGATATTTGGCTATGTCTACTGGAAAGGTCTCTCCAACTGTCTATCAGTACTTGCAGGCATAAAATATAGCGTCCCCAGCAAAGGGACATCAATACAAAAATAATGTACTGAGTATGTAAGACAACCGAATAACTGAATGCTGAAACTGAATTGATAATATAATAACTGAATGTAACTGGGAGTCAAAAATAATATGAAGATATGCTTACCTGCTGATACTGACTCAACTCTCCATATAGTATGTAAAATAGTTATCCGGTCCTATAAGGCTCGGTATGTGTAATTGCACTGCCGTAGTAGGATCATTCATAAGCGCTCAGCCATACTAGGTTCCATATCTCGGCCATTCTTGGCTCGCTCATAGGCGCTCGGCCACAGTAGGCCCGGTATATAACTTACCATCTTATCAGAGGTTGCCCAATAGGGTCCTGCCCACCGATTATAGCTCGATGGTGGTGAAAATACTATAATACTGTATATATATAAACCCTCTTCTCTCTTGACTGGAAGAAGACCATACTCAATTGAATATAAAGTCCCGATAAGGGAGAGTATGGTAACTTATGAGACTAGGATAATGTGAATAAATTCATGAATACGAACTTCTCTTTATGTCTCGTTGTCAACATATGTAGTTACGGGATCATGCCAAAATGAAGGAAAGGTTTAGACTTAACATACCTTTGTCACAATCTTTCCAATCACCAAGTTGAACTCGCCTCTTCGTACCTTAATCTACAACAACGATAATAATACTATCATTAAGTTACGAAAGGTACAACTATCGCACAACGAACGACAAGCTAACAACGCAAAAATACAACAATATCAACATTAATACATTATTTTACAACCATATATACACTACAACATACTACAAAACAGCCCAACACATCCGGATCTCTTCATACACAAAACGACTACCGTAATACTGTCAAACAGCCTAAACATATTACGACGAATGACCAGCTCACCACCCTGCATTTATGTGATATTTCTCCATACCCTTCCTCCTCCAAACCTCCACAAAACATTAGTAAAACACATATCCCAATTGTACCACAAAACAATCCACAAAACAGTCCGCTACAAGTGACTAACTCGAACTCACGGCTTCCGATCACCGTCCCGTGAGTTCTTACAAATATAGAACGACTTACTATGCATCTACAGCAGAAAAAAATGGATGAAAGAGATAAGTAAACTTACCTTATTTGTTGGATAACTCAGCTCCTATCTTGGTTCTTCAAACTCTAGGCTTTACCTCCAATTAGAACTTGAAAGGGAGAGAAAATCAATTGGGATTTGTGGGCAATTTGTGGGAGGATATTTGTAGAGATTATGTCTGGTTATTTTGACCTATTATTAGTCTAATATATGAAGGGGATAGGCCTTTAAAAATGCCTCTTTGGACGACCTGAACTGGCCCAGTTTTGGATTCTCGTTTAAGCAAGTAGGTGACAGTGTGCGCAGTCTCGCAAATATGCACATATCTCTCTATTCCGATATCATATTGACAAACGGTTTAATGCGTTAGAAAATAAACTCATAGATATTTAATATTATGGGCGGAACATTCCATAACTCTGAGTATATTGGAAGAAAATGGCAGTTATATTTGACCCAAAGTTTCAATAAAACTTATGAACGTAACTTATGATGACTTTCATCGACTTTTGTTCCACCACTCGCTTGACTTCAAAACATAACACACGACTATCATACGACTAATATAACTCATAACATAACCTCCTTATCATGTTAAATTCCCTGGTCTCACCCCAAAAGTACATGCTATAACATTCCCAACTTGTCGACTTTCGACGAAGTATTATTTTCTTCAATTTCTTTAGCTTCTGAACCTTCCAACCCTCTTTGTACGTGTTGTTCATGATCTTCAATATTTGTAACCTTCGAGGTAATATGATTAACTTACTTTGTAAAATTTTCAAATATGATTTCATTTCTGAGCTTACATCAATTGACTTAGGACTACTCGTACGTACGAAAACTTTGGTTGTAACAGTATCTATCGCACGTTGGATGTGGCAGTCCCATATTATTGTAGAAATCAAGCAAGTGATCTTATTGATGATAGATATAAAATATGAGAAATGTATATCAACTGGGGCCTAGATTATGATGCCCTCGATCCGGACGAATGCGTGCAAGATATTGACGAAGAAGATGAAGACAATGACAATGAAATAGTGCCAGACAGTGACGATAATGAAGAATGAAAATCGTTATTTATTTCTTGAAGTTATTTTTAATTGTTGTATTGAATCTTCAATGCTAAATGTAAATTAGATTTAAGACTATTGGAAACTGAATTTTATTTCATAAATATTGTAAACAGCACCATTACAGACATTTAATATGACAAAATTACTGCAATAAATCATTAAGTTTATCCTTGAAAATGGGGTACATTGGAAGAACTGCCACGGAGAGGTGAATTAACACCGCTTTCCAAACCAACTGAAGAACATTTATGGCGATCATGTCCTGTTTGGGAACATATACCATATTTACGCACATACACGGTATCACCAATATCAATTTGGTTTTGTATCTGCATTCGTTTTTGCACTTGCCGGCGACACACATAATCTTTATTACACACCATTTTAAATGGTTCCAGTGGCCAATAATTCTTAACACCCACTGGTTAGAAATGACCACTATAGGTGTTTACGTATGCAGCAACACTATATTCTTTATCAACATACCTCGTCAATACAAAACTAGCATGTTGAAAGCCCTTATGGCATGGGAGCATAGCAAGTGATAGATCGACCATTTCCCACACGAATATACAAGATTCATTGATGGTGTGGGTATTATTACAGCGGTTTTGATGTAGATCAGTGCGAACTTCAAAAATATTTTGCTCGTTGCAATACTGCAAATATGTATGCCACTGTGCTCGCTTCCTATATTTCTCAAATCATTTCATCGGATGTGGCATAAATTGAACACCTCTTTCCAACAAGGACGATGCACTTAGGGATCTTTCAACAAACCTCTCCGACATCTGCTTGAATGACATCCGCACCATGGCAGTGACATGCAATCCACGAGCAAACTTCAACAACTTGTTGAAAGACTCTGACATGTTTGTAGTCAAAATTCCCCATCTTCTACCACCATCTTTATGCAAAATCCACTTATAAAGCTCATGTTGCATCAATCACCGATTAGCTTCTAGGTCTTCATGCCTAATCAATTCTTTTTGCCTCATGAATTTACACTCTTGATAATCTATTACAGCCATCCACATTAAATTATGTACGCTCTTGTTCGGATGAGCCCACTGGAAGTTGGCCTTCAAGTGCCTAGCACAGTAACGGTGGTAGGCATACAATTCCTTCCATGCATCCAAAGTCTGTACATAACTTAAAATCCTACCATGCCGATCAAATATTAGACAAATACCTAAACGCTGTCTAACAACGTGCTCCTTCAAGTAGTTCAAAAACCATGTCCAAGTCTCTTGACTTTCATTGGCACAAATAGCAAATGCGAGGGGAAATATGCTTCCATTAGCATCTACTGCAATGGCAACCAATATCGTAATATCATACTTTTCATAGACATGAATTCCATATAGACATGAGTACTTAATACTATGGGTGGGCATAAAATCCAAAAAACCAAATTCCGAATCGGGCCGAAATAATTCGGTATTTCGGTTTCGGTTTTTTCGGTATTTCGGTATAATTCGGTATTAAATTTCGGTTATTCGGTATAACGGTACGGTCCTCGATGTTAAGATTTTAATATTTCGGTATACCAAAATACCGAATTATTTATATATTTCCTATCCAGCTATTCTAGTCCTACCTACACTGCCATAGGCCTAGCCCAACCCAAGCTTCTATTTCTAGCCCAATAAGACTAAGCCCAAATTACTCTCTTAGTCACTTTCTATTTTCTAAGTTAGAATTAGGTTTCTCTTCTCAAACAAAGAAGTGAAGAACAGAGTTCAGACTACAGACTGGCTACGATGACTGCGAGTGCTGCGAGTGAATAACAGATCGTCACGGCGACTTCACGACCTCGGTGTCGACGACTCTCTAGTGTGACTGCTAGTTTCCTCATTTTTGACCTCCATTCTTCAATATTCAACTTTTCAACAGGTTCACACTTCACAACTTCTTCGTTCTTTAATATTCAGTTTGTATTTTTATGTGTTGTTTTTGGAGTTTTAGAAGCAATCAGAGGGAGGGAATTAGTAGCTTCCTAATATTTGTGCTTTTGGTAACTTTTCTTCTGTTCAGTGTTTGTCACATATGATAGTTGGAGATGATGTCTAAAAGCCCATTGCAAATATGAAATAGAACTTCAATAAAGCCCCTTTGTTTGAATTCTGAAAGTTATTTTGGTCAATTAGCAAATGATTATTACTAGTCCAATTGACTAGAAACAAAGGTAACTAAGAGATGCTATCATGCTACAACTCGAGGTTTCTTATGGCGTAGCCAAGTAAGCTAAAGTTTTTAAGAAGTTAATCTGTTCAGGTTAGCATTTTGTGTGATAGTTTATTAATAAAATTTAGTCTCAAGCTAATCTGTTCAGCTAAAGTTTAAAGGTGCAATCTTTGCTGCTAAGAAAGGAATTAATAAGTCGTATATCTAAACTCAACTCTAGTCTCAATTTATGTTTGTATCTGTTTTAATTTTGTATAGATGGCGGATAAAAGTAGAGTAAGTGATACCGATTCAACTGAAAGCTTACCTATTCCTGAAGATAGCAATGCAAACACAATTGTTGGATAAATACATTAGCGAAGAACTAGAGCCTTTTAGTGAAGAATTTGATATCTTAAGTTGGTGGAAAACACATGCTCCTAGATTTCCTATTCTTTCAGAGTTGGCTCGTGATGTGTTGGCCATTCCAATTTCTAGTGTAGCGTCGGAATGTGCGTTTAGTACTGGTGGCCATGTTCTTGATTTATTTAGGAGTTCATTGCCTCCTAAATGCATGCAAGCTCTTATTTATGTTCAATATTGACTTAGAGAAGAGAAGAATCCTATTAGTGTTGAAGAAGAGTGAGAGTATCTTGAGGAACTCGAACTTGGTAAGCTTTACTATTTTGTATGTGTTTTAGTTCAAAATAATATATTACACTTGCTTATATTAAATGACATATTTGGTCGAATTATCTTTAGATATGGAAAATAATGGAAGCACTACTAGCATTGTTGATGTATAGTTACAACTTGAGTGGTAAGTTTAATACTCTATTTGTTTAGTGATATACTTTTGTAGTTTTATTCTTTTATCATCAAAACATTATATTCTAACTTATGATTTTATCTTCTTTTTTAGGTTCAAGTTCAATCATGCGCCGTGCTCCTAAAGTGCGCTCACATAATATTTGGGAACACTTTGCTGCTGCTTGTTAGTTACAATTGCAGCTTTATGTTTTGGCAAGTGTATGCCTCTCTGTTTTTGTAGCATATGAATATTGTCGAATGATTTCTGTTGATGCTTGTTAGATTCCAGATGTTGTTGCTGTGTTGCATTCTGCTGCTCATTTAAAGAGCCTTGGAATGATAGTTTTAGCGTATTGTTGTTGATGATACTGTCAGATATACTTTAATTCTGCTGCTTTCTGTGTTTCTGTACTTTAATTAGCCTCGTTAGTTGGCTAGTTGCTTAGTTAGCATGACTTGAATCCATTCAAGAGATGTAGGGATTGCTTGTTTGGAGCCTTGGAATGTTGGTTTTGGCGATTTGTTGTTACTCTATGTCGCGCCACAACTCAAGGAAAAAGGGAGATGGTTGCAGCAGAAGCGTTGCAAAACTTCCTTTTTGTCCTTAGTCCCTATACCAGTGCGCAACAATTCAACTCACTCATCTTGTTTACATGAACATTAAACTTCTTTACTCATTATATACTTCCATAGGTCAGTATAGAATGACTGCTACTACTATAGAATATTTGATGATTGGATTCTAAACATTAATTAGTTGCTGCTTAGAATGACTTTGAGGCTCCAATCAGATGTGTAACTCGATATTGTGAGCTAGAGCAGGTAACTTGTTAGTTGCTGCTCCAATTGTCAAGTTAGAAATGAGAATGACTGTTGCTCCTTAGTTGCTGCTGGCTGCTGCAATTGGCTAGTGTTGCCGCTCATTCTTCAATATTTTTTTGGCTGAGCCAGAACATGTGTTAATCGTTAATGTGTACATTATGATAATTGATATTCCTTTAAAAGGACATGATTCCATTAATGTATCAAACCGAAATCGTATCGAACCAAAATAAGAAATATCGAACCGTACCGAACTACTTTGGTACGGTATTTGATATACACAATTGATAAACCGAATACCAAAATAACGAACCGAAGTTCTCAAATATCGAACCGAAATACCGAACCCCCACCCCTACTTAATACCAATAAGCCTTAGAACCAAATTTCTCACCATCCGATCATTTCCAAGAGACCCGATTCCTACGTCAACGCTCGGTATCAGCCTCAACCAGCCGCAACAACTTATGCCTACACTCACAAGGTGCAACCATACGACGTGACACATCACACATATGCCCTTAATAATAACTCTGGCCGCAATTGCTGCCCATAATCAAATCCAACGCCGACAATTAGCCTCCCATCCACTAGAACCCTAATCCAAACCTTCACAACAC
The DNA here is from genome assembly GCA_000715115.1 of Nicotiana otophora. Classification (NCBI taxonomy): domain Eukaryota; kingdom Viridiplantae; phylum Streptophyta; class Magnoliopsida; order Solanales; family Solanaceae; genus Nicotiana; species Nicotiana otophora. The sequence continues at coordinate 395,778 of AWOL01S0000417.1, forward strand.
TAACAATGATACGAGAAACATGAAGACCTCATAACTATTAACCCGAATCAACAAGCCACATCTAACGCCATCTGAGCATACACCTCGTAAGCTAAAACCCAATAAGCACAACACGAATATGAATGAATATATAAGAAAACACATAAGATAACTATCAAACAAGCCCTACAGGCATAACCCCCTATCAGTACCATACTACGAATCAATTTCCATAAGGAAGAATCAAGGCATATGAACTAATCACAGGGATCACATCCTAATATGACTCCACTGCGGCCCGCAGCCCGGTTCGAACAAATCAAACCGCATGAAAACGCGAGGACCCCATCCTCAGCTCTGAATCACAAGTACAATGCGCATCATTCCAACCAAAACCTTTCATTAATTCAATTTCCGCTAACAAAGTCACAACACATACTGAACTCCCACACTGGTAGAGCATCTAAACTACAAATCGTAACCAACCATCCAGAAATCACATCAAAAATACCAAAATGAGTAACATAAAGCCATTTCTAGTCTCATAGCTCTCAATAATGAATAAAAAAAAATGATAGACACGGGCCACCACTATAGAATCTCCCAACAGGGGTAAACACATAAGAAAAGTACAAATCACTAAAGTCACCTGTATGTAAAGTAACATAGGAGTACTCACCCCGATAAGCAAAACTGAAACAAAATATGAATGACGTTCCTTTATGACAAATCGAAATCATACTTGTACAAAATCTTCTAGTGCAACGGCCTCAGCCCTGCCATAGAAAGCACATCAACGGCTCGGGCCTCCCCCTCTTGCGCGCCCTCTACACGCTTGACCTGTACTCCAAGCTAGTGGTGCATGAATATCAATAATTGGAGCAGAACTCATAGTATGAATACCCCGCTATGACACATCTGTCCGGAGTCTAGGACAACCTCTTACCATGTGGCTGGTATCTCCACACTCAAAGAAACTTCTCTACTGACGTGGCTGTGGAAGCTGTTCAGTACGGATACGTTAAGATCTATGGGTACCTAGAACACCGTGCAAAGCCTGAAGTGCAAACTAAACTTGCTGACCCACAAAACCTCCATAATGCCGTACCCTGCTTCCAAAATAGGGACTAATAGATCTCTCCGGTCCACGAGGCCTCTTAGCCTCCTTGTCCTCTCTCTCATGACCCCACATGACCTCTCCCTCCTAGTCCTGTATGCCCTCTAATCGGTGAACGATCTCTACCACCAGCTACAACGGAACATCCAACTCTATTTCCTAAGCTAAGTTGAACCGGATATCATGAATGAGCCCATCAATGAACCTGCAAACCCGCTCTCTAACTGTAGAAACCAAAGTAGGCGCAAGCCTGGACAAATCACTGAATATAACATCATACTCTGACACTGCCATAGTGCCCTGGCGTAGCTGCTCAAACTCCATGGCCATGCATCTCGAAGAGTCTGGGAAACAAACTCTCTCAAGAACATCCCTAAAAACTGAACCCATGAAATTGAAGCTGCATCAGCCGGACTACCCAACTCATACGCCCGCCACCACTGATATGCCACTCCCTTAAGCTGAAAAGTAGTAAAAGAAACCCCACTCATCTCCACAATATACATAGTGTGGAGAATACAGTAGCACTCCCCTAGGAAGCCAAGTGCATCCTCTGAAGCCAAACTACTGAAGGTATGAGGGTAATACTTCTTGAACGTCGCAAGTCTAAGTCGTTCCTCCTCGGATGTTGCTGCCCTAACCACGAGCTGAACTGGAATAACTGATTATGTCAGCATGACAGCTGGGATCTGACGAACGTAGACTCGCTACTCCGTCGATCGGATGGCGGGAGTTTGAGCTCCTCCCTCGATCTGTGAAGTAGTTGGTGCAACCAGAATCAACCCCGCCAGATTCAATGTAACAAACATGCTCAAGAACTGTGCTAAGGTCTCCTGATGTCTTGGGGTAACAACAATCGCCTCCGTTACCTGTCCCCCAACCGGAGCTACTGGTGGCTTCTCAACTGCTACTCTGATAGGTGCTCTAGGTGTGACACATGCTCCTCCTTGGCCCCTACCTCTACCTCGACCCTTAGCAACACCAGCTCTGGGGGCAGCGTTGTCGATAACTACAGCTCGTATCCTCACCATTTAGGAGAGAATATAATGACAAAGGTTCAAATTTTGAGATCAATAAACTCGCACGATAAGAGTGAAAGAAGTGAAATTGTCCTAATAGTTCTGTAGCCTCTAGAAGATAAGTACAGACGTCTCCGTACCGATCCGCAAGACTCCACTAAACTCGCTTATGACTCGTAGCACCTATGAACCTAGAGATCTAATAACAACTTGTCACGACCCCAGTTTTTCTCCGTAGGATGCAGTGACGGCACCTAGTCTCTACGATTGGGTAAGCCTAATACTTACTGAATTAATCGAAGAGTTCAACCATCAACTAATAAATAGTAAATAAAAATCTTTATACACAACTTCAACCCCAAAATTGGTAGTACAAGTCATAAGCTCTACTGAGTTTGCTCGAAAATTCCTAAATACAACTGTTCGGAATAGAATTAGATATTACAAGTAAAATATCAGAGATGACTTTGAGACCTGGGAACGCGACGACATGTTTACCTTGATTCTCCACAACAATGCTTGACCAGTCAGCTAATAATCCACAATAACCGAGACACTTGGATTTGCACAAAAATGTGAAGAAGTGTAGTATGAGTACACCACAGCGGTACCCAATAAGTATCAAGACTAACCTCGGTGGAGTAGTGACGAGGGACAGTCAAGACACCTACCAAACTAAACAATCTGAACAAGTGTGAAGGTGAACTAATAGTGAAATAATATTAATATAAAGATACACAGGATAAGGAATATAAAACAATACTTGCAATGATACACTAGTAACATCAATCTTTAACAAGAAGTAGTCAGGTAATAATGTTATAGAGTAAGCTGATCACAACCTACGTACGATGAAACCAAATAAAGGAAAACCAACAACAACTCAATAAGAACAACCGATTTCATACCAGATTTGTTCAAGCATTTCCACGAGGTACCGAACCTCATAACCACAGCTAACAGGTCCTAATTCATGAACCGTAATCACTTTGCATCTTGTGCCCACATTACAACTCATAACCGCACGGACGACTCACGTGCCAATAAAATATTCCTCACACAAAAGGCAAGTAGACAAGATTACGTATAATGGTCAATGACATCATGATTAATCTTCTAAAATCGATATGGGTGATTTAACTATGTGTATGCTTGTGCAAGTGTTCTACCACAATATAAGTCAACAAATAAGAGTTGAGACAATGAATGGCACATAAGAAACGAACACCAAAAATGTAGTTTGAAACAACGACTAGCTCAACAAGATTAGCTATATAGAACTAAGAAAATAGTGCAACGGGAGGGAGACAATTAATAGTATGCTAAGGAGACAACAATCAAAGACAAGTACAAAATACTGGGGAAATGATAACAAGAACCATGTCGAGGTACCGCCTCGTAGTCTCAAATCATAAAATGAATCACAAACTTTCCTTATATCACCACGGGAGCCTTTATATTTAGTTTTGAAAATCATTTTTTCCAAAATAAAATCCCGCGTTTTAGCCCACCTTATCACACCGCATGGCTTCTCGTAGTTCCCCTACTAGCCACGCGTATCAAGCCCACCTTATCTCACCGCATGTGTTTCAATACCCAGAACGTATACCACCACATGCGTATCAATAATAACAACAACACGACAGAAACCTCGTACAACCATCATAAGAACAACATGGAAGAAACCTCGTGCAAACATCATAACAATCCTCTCAATAATAACATGTGTGCCAAAACATAACAACTCAACAAAATGACTTTCACTATATGTGCCCATATACCACAACATTTCATAAAAAAAGGTTCAATACTACAACCACACATAGCTCTCTGCTTAACAACACGAATACAACAGTAAAAACAACAATAACACGAGGATACGACAAGTAATCAACTCAGGAACTTTAGAACACAAGGAAATGGTAGAACGAACTCACAAAGAAAAATACAACAGAAAATAATGGTCTCAACAAGAATAGCTCAACAAGGAAGAGATAATGTGTAGCAAGGATTCCACAAAAGTACAATCCGACGATAAGAGAGATAACATGAATCAATGATTCCAACTAAGGATAAGTCAACAATGAAAAGGGAGAGCAAAACTTCATTTAAGGTTGAGAAATTACGGAAAAGATACAACAAGTTCAATTAAGGATAAGCAATTATGGAAAAGATAATAATAACTTCAATTAAGGATAGACAATTACGAAAAAGTAGCATGGAAATAAAAGAGGCAACAACTTCAGTTAAGGCACGTAAGAGTTTAATCGGTAATACGGGTAGAACATGAAGCAATTAATTCCAAATAAGACACATAAGGGTGAATTTAGTAAATGGGGAATTTAACATGACAAAACAACTTCATATATAATGAACCTAAGAACCTAAGAGTCCTAAAGGGTCAAATTTTCACAAATAACCCGAGCACGTACTCGTCACCTCGCGTACACGGCCTTCACATGACATAATTAGCAAAAATGACTCAAATCCTAAGGGGTAGTTTCCCCCCCACACAAAGTTAGGTAAGATACTTACCTCAAAGAAGCTAGACCGTTACTCTAAAATGACCTTCTCGAGGGAAAAATATCTGGACGGCTCAAATCTAGCCAAAATAATTTTAAATCATAAATAAAACTGATAGAAGACAATTCTGGATAATAAAGCTTCGATCTTTAATTAAAACTAAAAAGTCAACCCCCGGGATCGCGTCTCGGAACACGACCAAATAACAAAATCCAAACACTCATTCGATAACGAGTTCTACCATACAAGAATTATCAAATTCGAATATCAATTCATCCTTCAAATCATCATTTTATATTTTTGAAAGTTATTCTCAAAATCCTTATTTTCCCCAACTCAAACCCCTAATTAAAAGATTAAAATAAAGATGAAATCAAGAAATATAATAAATTATGGGTGAAGAACACTTACCCCAATGATTTGCTTGACAAATCCACGAAATTTCACTCAAATCTGAGGTGTACAACTCAACATATGATAAACATGGACAAAGCCTCGATTTTGGAAAATATATTCTGCTGCCTAGCGATTTACGAATCGCGATCGCGGAAATGCAATTGCGATCGTGAAGAAGGAAATGACTAATGCCCAGAAATTGTACTACGCGATCGCAAACAAATGCATGTGATCGCGAAGAAGGAAACAACTGATGCCCCCAAGAATGTACTACGTGATCGCGTACCATAACATGTGATCGCGAAGGAGAAAATATACCAGCTGCTAAGGCTATGCTACGCGAACACGGAATTGTGAACGCGAATGCGATGAATGAGGATACACACCTACATGATCGCAGAAGAATCATGCGAACGCGAAAAGGAAAAGGTCCATCCATCAAAACAGCCTACGCGAACGTGGAATGAACTTCGCGATCGCGTATAAGGGAACACCAGATTTCAGATCAGCCATCCAAAACATGAGAAAATGGCCCGTAGCCCATCCGAAACACGCCCGAGGTCCCCGGGATCCCGTCGAAACATACCAACAAGTTCCATAACCTAACATGGACCCGCTCGGGGTCCAAAATCACATCAAACAATGTCGAAACTACGAATCATACCACGAATCGAACTTATGAATTTCTAAATCTTCCAACTTTCAAAACTCGTGCCGAACATATCAAATCAACCAGAATGACGTCACATTGTTCATGCAAGTCTCAAATGATATAACAGAGCTAATCCAACTCTCGGAATCACAATCTGAAATCGATATCAATAAGTCAACTCCCGATCATCTCTTATCCTTCAAAACTTCAACTTTCCAATTTTCGTCAAAATACTTCAAATTATCCTACAGACCTCCGAATCCAAATTCGGACGCATTACCTCAGTCCAAAATCACCATACAAATCTATTGGAGTCATTAAAACGTAATTTCAGAGTCATCTATACAAAAGTCAAATTCCACTCAACTCTTATTGCTTAAGCTTCTAAAACAAGAATGCTTCTTCTAAATTGATCCTGAATCATTTGAAAACTAAATTCGGCCATACACGCAAGTCATAAGACACAATACGAAGCTTATCGATACCTTAAGCCACCGAACAAGACTCTAATTCTCAAAACAATTGGTCGGGTCATTACAAATAAAGACAAGAAAAATCAAGTCAACATTCAGGTTAAAATGATTCCCTCTGAATGTGTCCATATCACAAGTGTGAGTACCAATATATTTCCCCACAATTCACATATTTGTTTTCAACTTTCTCGCACGTAACATCCATCTACAACCTTAAAACCATATACGACAAATAACCTTATATACTTGCGGAGATGACTCATGAACCTCGATCTCACGACACTCTTTTATGCTGTAAATTCGCACCGCCCTGCTAAGGCGCACTTTATCAGCAAAAAGCATATTCTTTGACAGCACTATTGGTCTAGATTCATCTCATATTGCTGTCTGAATGTCATCAAGATCCCATGTGAGGGCATCCACATCCGACATACTGGGCAACTGATCAAGATAGAGAATCTCCCTTGAATGAAAGGGCACATGGGACTCGTACACTCCGGTTCTAACGGGTGGTGGAGTATTCACATATGGAGCATGCTCATTGGTGGCATCATGCTCCCTCGTCAAATCAGGTTGCTCATTCTCATCAGCAAATCGCATTTCCTCATCATCATCGCCCTCATCAGGGAACGGTGTATCATCTCCAGACTCATCAACATTGTTGTCATAATCACTATTATTTTTCTGACTTTTTGCATCTGCTAGATCCTGATTAAATATATCGTATTCGGGCAACTGAGTAAGGACAAGACCTTCATGTTGCTCGTTTTCATTGTACAACCAATAAAATAATGAGTTTCTCAAAGTTATCCCAATATTATATATTAACTTTATCTCCTAACTTATAATTCATAATCTGTTGATAGCCCATGATGCACATTATTGAGTTGCTGATAACTCCCGGATAGACCAGCATGATCCAAACCACAAAATAATGGGATATTCTAATTGTTGGTTGGTTCATAACTTGAAAAATTTATATCTGGCTGGTACCCCCTTTGGAATATATGAGTGTTAGTACGAATATGATACATAAAGAAAATCATACTAAGAAAAGAAAAACTGAAATTTACCACTCGGCGTGTGAATTATGTAAACTTGGGGAGAAATTATGTCCTCGCTCCTTATTTGCCCGTGGAGATAAGTTTAGATCTGGCCAGACTCTTTCAAACGGAACTTGTTCGGATAAACATGCTCCAAAAATACTACCAGATGATTGAGGGTTATCCCTATTTAGCGGAACCCCAATATTGCGGACGTCTTCAGACTTGGCGTACATTTCCAACATTTTTATCACAAGAAGTTCCCGCTGTTCATCCGGAGTCCTCAAAAATCTTTCAGAGTTCCACCGTCTTCGATGTAAAACTTAGCATAACAAGCAACTCATTACGGAGTAAGAAAATATTGATATCTACCGGTTACATCAATATTAAACAAACGTTTGCTCACACTCAATCTTTTACATATCAAGATACCAATCTATCGTACTCCAATGTAAGTGGCTACTTAACAATACACTATGGATAACAACTATAATGTACTGAGTTATTCTCCACGACAACCTCACCCCCCAATATAACGCAACCCTAATTTTTCGCTCTTCAGACGTTATGGGAAAATGCAAAAAAAGTTAAGTAAACAAATATTTCGGAATGAGTAAGGAAGATAAAAAAAGGATGCAGAAGACTGAATTTTTCGGAATGAATTTTTAAAGAAAGAATGAAGCTCCTTAAATAAGCAAAATATCCATGCGAGGGGTACAATAATTGGTGGGTATAACGTATTTCATGCGTTGTACCTTAACGGACAAACGTGTCGTTAATGTATAGCGCATGTAATTCATGCGATGTACATAAAATGGTCACCAATTATTTTTTCACTTATTTTTGTTCTTTGAGCCCAAAAATATAATACTTTGGTTCCGGACTCCCATAAAAGTGACTGGCATCCAGCTAACACTACCTGCTAGGAAAACCAATTTCTCATTATACACTTAAGCATTCGTTCACAGCATTTAATAAGATGAATTAATAATCTGGAGTAATTAATTTATTTAATTATGAAAATCGAATCACAAAACCAAGCGAATAACATTGTAGCTCAAATCCCACACTAGACCATGGAACATCTAAAAAAAAGTTATACAAGTTTAATAATGGGTGTGCAAACACCAAAAGAAATGAATGAGAAGGACTCTATCGGCAACCTCCACGAATAATGTGGCGGCTCACCTCAGAACGAACGAGATCACTTTTAGCGAATTCTTCGGCCACTGGCTTCGTCATCAAAACCAGTATCTGCATGGATATGCAAGTAAGGAGTGAGTTATACGTGAATATAACCTAGTAAGATCCTCGACCCGTCACTTTGACTACCTCTGGAACAAGTGTTAGAAAATACAAGCACACCATAACAAGAACAATATAATAAACAAGAAAATTATACAATAACAGCACCACAATGCCTCAAATATGTAACAGAGCATATACAATGCTCACTGAAGCATACATAATGCCCCTAATATATCAAGAAGCATACACAATGCTCGATTGATGTAGAAAGGCATACACAATGCCCCAACATCATGGCTTACAACCGTATCAAATAATCAAATCCTACCTCATGGCTCACAGCCATATCACACTATCAAACAACTTATAAAAAATATTTTTATTTTTTTTAATTTTTTTATTTTTCACAAAGTAATATATTTGCGGCTAGTCAAGGACCACCGATTCTGCCAAGTGCACGCTTGTCCCAACATATGGTCCTGGCACAGAAAACACATTTTTTAAAACGTGTTTTAGAAAAGCAAGCATCAAAACTTAAAGTTTCACTTACCTCAAAAGGTAATTTCCCCAACCTCGCGACATCCAAAACACTAACCAAACGCCTTCGATGGCATCAGTCTATGCAAATATTATTAACGATGTTAATTATGTTAGTCGGGGTTAGTTTACAACTTCTTTTTTTTAAAATAGACAAATCAAAGCCAACTAAAAAGTCGTCTCCCCATTAACATTGTTAAATTCCCAAACAAAGTTGTCCATAAGTCGTAGAATCCAAATCTATAACCAAGTTTCAGTCTTGATGTCAATTAATAGGTCAAATCTCCCTTCTTCTTTTTTCTAAAATTCAAACTTGGAGTTAAATCTCTATATTTTACCCCTCAAATTGTGAATACAAAAATGATAAATATGTTCCAATACAATAGGTTACATTCAATATCGATACACATATTCTACATATCAGTTCGTATATCTAAAAGAATAATATTCATGAAATAAAATTCAGTAATACCTCTTTCGCGGTACTCCTGAAACATCAAATAAGCCAACTTTGATTTCTCGCTCAATCCTTAGCAAACAAAGCAATACTTTTATCTCTTTCACCAAAAAAAAAAAGAAAATCCATCACCCAATTATTGCACTACCAAAGAGGCCAAATAGAATTACGTGTTCTCTCTTAATTCTGCCGACACCGTAACCCTTCCTTCCTGTAGCGTTTTGACTTTGTAGTTACAATTTTAATATAAATACAAACAAGCAATTTACTTTGTTTCTCCAAAGATTTATTTTTTTTAAAAACAATTAGCCATATATCTATGTAGACAACGTGAGGAGCATGGTAGGTTTGCCCCATTAATTAACTAATTTATACTCACTTCAAAACTACTTAGACGTGCCTGTTAATGTTTTACATCCTTTTTTGTATAGGTATGAGCAAATATATGTGTATCTATATACAATATGAATATATATTACATAAGTACTCATGGTTGTATTTATGATTCTCTTTCTCTCTGTATATATATATATGATCATATATACTAATTTAAATACGAAAACTCTAACTACAAAAATAATCAAAGGTTTACAAAAACAATTATCGGATTGTTACACCATCAATCCCTTTTGTCACATTTCATTTGAGAATTATATATACTGAATACATCTGGCAAAGGAGGATGTAGCATTACAGTTACGCGTTCAATTAAACCCATAAATTTTGAGGGGAGCGTAAATTTGTATAAATATTCATTAAAATTGTAAGAAATAGTAGATATAAACTCATAACTTTAAAAATATAATGGTTTCAATGCTAAAAACCTTTAATGCTAAACCCTTAAAATTTAAATACTACATCCGCCTCTGACATCTTGAGTTTAAAAACCTCAAATCTTGCTGTTTTAACAATTTTATTTCTTATAAAGTTGCTATCTAGATAAAAGAAAGCTTATAACAGTGAGATGTGCAACCAATAACAGTATGCCCGGTTAATTGGATATCCATTGTCATGGCTTTCCATTTGTCACGATCCGAAATTCCCACCAACGGGACCGTGATGGCGCTTAACATTTCACTTGCTATGCAAGCGAACGTTAGAGAATCATTAAACCAATTCCTTATTTTCACTCAGTAAATAATAATAATTAACTAAGATGAAATATAATAAGTGCGGAATATTATAAAACTGTATTAATCACTACCACCCTGATCTGGAGTCACAATTCACGAGCATTCTAGAATTTACTACAAGTAATAGTCTGAAGAAATACAATTGACTGAATGAAAGAAACAGTAAAACAGAAAAGATAGACGGGGACTTCAAGGTCTGTGAACGCCGACAGATCTACCTTGAGTCTCCGGACAGCGGACCAATAGCAAAAATCTCGATCAACCCGAGCCGATATCAAAATCTGCACAAAAAGTACAGAGTGTGGTATCAGTATAACCGACCCCATGTACTGGTAAGTGTTGATCCTAACCTCGACGAAGTAGTGACGAGGCTAAGGCAAGGCACCTACAAATCAACCTGTACAATTTAACACTGTATATACAAACAACAGTAATGAAGAGCTAGACAGAAAATATCGGGAGGGGAACATACTGAGGAGAATGCAAGATAAAGAACTGCTACAGAATGATCACCGGAGCAGTCAATATACCAGGAATCAACAGGAATAGTGAATACAGAAAGGAAAAATGCACGGCATCACCCTTCGTGCGTTTACTCTCAATCTCACCGTAAAATAAATAGAAACGGCACAGCATCACCCTTCGTGCATTAACTCTCATATCATGGCACGACATCACCTTTGTGCATTAACACTCACAATATGGCACGGCATCACCTTTCGCGCATTAACACTCACAATATGGTATGACATCACTCTTCGTGCATTAACACTCACAATATGGCATGGCATCACGACATCACCCTTCGTGCATTAACACTCACAATATGGCACGGCATCACCCTTCGTACATTAACACTCTCCCTTACCATAATGCAATGCATAAATAACAACAGGGAGATCGACTAACAAGTACAAATCTTACTTCACCATTTGGTTCCATAACATCAATCTCAACGTTGAAATAAAAACTCAATTATCACCAGAAAATCCGTAAACACGATAAGAACGATAAATTGAACAACACTAGTATAACACCTAGCAATAAGGCATATGAATGAGGCAATATAAAAAAAACCGAGAAACATTGAAAACAGGTAAATTGGCGGCGCATAAGTACTCGTCACCTCACATATACGTCGCTCACATGAATTTCACTTAGCAAGTAATCTAAGGTTCCTAATTCCCTCAAGTTAGGGTTAGACACAATACTTACCTCGCTCCGAAGGCCACTTAATTCTTAATCACAACTTTTCCTCTAACATTCACCTCCAAACCACTCGTATCTATTCAAACATGACTCAATAATATCAAATATTGCTAAAGGAATCAATTACATTGCATAAATTTAGATTTTCCAAATTTTCCTCCAAAAAGTCAAAAATCGACCCCGGGCCCGCTTGGTCAAAATTCGAGGTTCAGACCAAAATTCATTTACCATATCACCCCCGAGCCCGGATATATACTTGGTTTTGGAATCTGACCTCAATTTGAGGTCTAAATCCCTACATTTCTAAAATCCTTAATTCCTACCCAAAACCCTTAATTATACCATGAAGACCTTAGATTTTAGGTTGAAATCTTATAAAATGTAGTGAAAGATTGAAAGAAACCAATTTAGAATTACTTACCTATGATTTGGGAAAGAAATAGTCTTTGGAACATCGCCTCTTGTGTTTTAGGTCTTAAAACTTTGGGAAATGAATGAAAATCCCAGTCCAAAAGTCATTTTGATCAGCTGCAGATGTCGCATTTGTGACCTGAGCTTCGTAAATGCGAAGGTGTCAATGCAAATGCGAAGCCCTTCACACTTCTGCTGCCTTTGCAAATGAGAAAATAAGTTCGCAAATGCGACCTTGAATATTCGCAAATGTGACTAAATGATCGCATTTGCGATCACTGCCCTTCCCCGACTCCCTTCGCAAATGCGAAAGAAAACTCGCAAATGCGATAACTATTGGCCGAGCTTCTCTTTACATATGCGATGAGAAGCTCGCAAATGCGAACCTCTCAGAGGTCGCAATTGCGATGCCTGATATTGCAAATGCGAGATCAGAGACCTGCAATAATATGAGATGCACCAGCAGTGTTTTACAAGCCAAATCTCACTCTGTAGCCTATCCGAAACTCACCCGAGCCCTCGGGGCTCTAAACCAAAGGTGCACACAAGTCTAAACACATCATACGAACTCGCTCGCACGATCAAATCGCCACAATAACATCTAGAATGAAGAATTTAGCACCAAACCAAATAAAATTCTCAAGAACACTTTAAAATTTCTATTTTCTCAACTGAACGTCTGAATCACGTCAAACCAACTCCGTTTCTCACAAAATTTCACAGACAAGTCTTAAATATTATAATGAACCTGTATCGGGATCCGGAACTAAAATACAAACCCGGTACTAACAATGCCAAACATCAATCAATTCTTAAAAATAATTAATTTTTTACACTTTTAATTTTCATCAAATATTCATAACTCGAGCTAGGGACCTCCGAATTCGATTTCGGGCATACAGCTAGGTCCCATTTTTCAATATGAACCTATCGGGACCGTCAAAACATGGATCTGGGCCTGTTTACCAAAAATGTTGACCGAAGTCAACTAAAATCAACTTTTAAGGCATAAATTCTTATTTTCATCAATTTTCAACATAAAAGCTTTTCGGAAACTGTCCGGACTGCGCACGTAAATCGAAGAGAGAAAAAATGAGATTCTTAAGGCTTAAGAGTGCAGATTCGAGTTGTAAAATATTAGATGACCTTTTGGTCATCACATTCTCCACCTCTAAAATAACCGTTCGTCCTCGAACGGACATAGAAGAGTACCTGGGCTGGTGAAAAGTTGAGGATATTTACTCCGCATATCGGACTCGGACTCCTAAGTAGCCGCCTCAATAGGCTGACCTCTCCACTGCACTGCAACTGAAGGGTAACTCTTTGATCTCAACTGGCGAACTTGCCGGGCTAGAATTGCCACCGGCTCCTCCTCGTAAGTCAAATCCTTGTCCAACTGGACAGAGCTGAAATCTAACACATAGGATGGATCACCATGATATTTTCGGAGCATAGACACATGGAACACCAGATGAACTGCTGATAAACTAGGTGGTAATGTAAGCATGTAAGCTACTTCGCCCACCCTTTCAAGAATTTCAAAGGGTCCGATATACCTAGGGCTCAACTTGCCCTTCTTTCCGAACCTCATTACACCATTCCTAGGTGAAACCCGGAGCAATATTCTTTCTCTAACCATGAATGCAATATCACGAACTTTACGGTCGGCATAACTCTTTTGCCTAGACTGAGCTGTGCGAAGTCGATCCTGAATAATCTTGACCTTATCCAAGGCATCCTGTACCAAATCGGTACCCAACAACCGAGCCTCTCCCGGTTCAAACCAANTGGCGAACGACATCACCTTCCGTATAATGCCTCATATGGAGCCATCTGAATGCTCGATTGGTAGATATTATTATAAGCAACCTCCACAAGTGGCAAAAATTGATCCCAAGAACCTCCAAAGTCTGTAACGCAAGAGCGAAGCATATCTTCTAATATCTAAATAGTGTGTTCTGACTGTCCGTCTGTCTGTGGATGAAATGTTGTACTCAATTCAACCAGCATGTCCAACTCACACTGTACAGCCCTCTAGAAGTGCGAAGTGAACTGCGTACCTTGATCAGAAATGATAGACAAGAGCACACCGTAAAGGCGAATAATCTCACGAATGTAAATTTCAGCTAACCGCTCTGAAGAATAGGTAACTTCCATTGGAATGAAATGTGCTGACTTGGTCAACCTGTCCACAATGACCCAAACTGCGTCAAATTTTCTCTGAGTCCATGGGAGCCCAACAACAAAATCCATAGTGATACGCTCCCACTTTCATTTAGGAATTTCTATTTTCTGAAGCAAAACCCCCAGGTCTCTGATGCTCGTATTTAACTTGCTGACAATTCAGGAACCGAGCTACATATGCAACTATATCCTTATTCATTCTCCTCGACCAATAATGTTGCCGCAAATCTTGATACATTTTGGTGGCATCTGGATGAATAGAATACCTGGAACTGTGGTCCTCTTCCAGAATTAATTCACGAAGCTCATCCACATTAGGCACACACATATGACCTTGCATTCGCAGAACTCCATCCTCCCCCACAGCAACCTGTTTGGCATCACCGTGCCGCACCGTGTCCTTAAGGACAAGTAAATGAGGATCATCATACTATCGCTCTGTGTTGCGCTCATATAAAGAAGACCGAGCGACTGTGCAAGCTAGAACCCAACTGGGTTCTGAAACATCTAACCTCACAAACTGATTAGCCAAAGTCTGAACCTCTGCAGCTAACGTCCTCTCACCAACCAGATTATACGCAAGGTTGCCCATACTCACAGCCTTTCTACTCAAAGCATCGGCCACCACATTGGCCTTTCCGGGGTGATACAAAATGGTGATATCATAGTCTTTCAACAACTCCAACCATCTTCTCTGCNTAAACTCCAATCATCTTCTCCACCTCAAATTGAGATCTTTTGTTTGAACAGATACTGTATAAGATTCTGAACCTGTGGGTAACACCAATACCGGTGTCATAGTCAAAGTTGTCTTCAGCCTCTGGAAGCTTGCCCCACACTCGTCTGACCACCTGAACGGGATACCTTTCTGGGTCAGTCTGGTCAATGGGCTTGCTATAGATGAAAACCCTTCCATGAACTGATGATAATAACCTGCTAAACCCAGGAAACTCCGGATCTCTGTAACTGAAGTAGGTCTATGCCAATTCTGAACATCCTCAATCTTCTTAGGATCCACCTTTATGCCTTCTGCCGATACAATATGCCCCAAAAGGCAACTGAGTCTAACCAAAACTCACATTTTGAAAACTTTAGGCATATAACTGATTATTCTTCAAAGTCTGAAGCACACTCCGAAGATGCTGCCCATGCTCCTCTCGACTGCTGGAGTAAATCAAGATATCATCAATGAATATAACCATGAAGGAACCTAAATAGGACTTGAACTCCCGATTCATCAAATCCATAAGTGTTGCTGGGGTGTTGGTAAGCCCAAATGATATTACTAGGAATTCGTAATGCCCATACCGAGTCTGAAAAGTTGTCTTAGGGATATCAGATGCCCTAATCTTTAACAGATGGTAATCAGACCTCATAATTATTTACCCAAATTAACGAGTCACATTTAACATCACCTGGGCAAGAAACTATCTCGTAGGTTAAAACTCAATAATTACAACACGAATTTGGAAAGTATGCACAGAGAATTTCATACAAGAATTTTCAATTAGATCTAACAGGCATGACTCCCTATTATTGCTATAGTATGGCTTTAATTTCACAAGGGAGAACTTAAACATAAGAATTTTGCTCACAAGGATCTCGTCCTTATATAACTTCCACTGCAGCTCGTAGTTTGATTTGAACATATCAATTTATATTAAAGTGTGAGGATCTCGTCCTCAGTTCCGAATCACAAGTAATATGCACATCGTGCCAATCAAAAAATTTCATTTTCTTCTTTTAAAAAAACAAATTCGGTTACACTAAGTCACAACGCATAATGAACCCCACACCGATAGGGCATATAATTCATAATTTATAATTAGTTATCCGTAAATTATATCAAAACTTACCAAAATGAGTAACAGAAAGTCACATTTAGCCTCACAGCTCTTATTAGTGACCAACATGTAATGATATGCGTAGTTATCTTCATAGAATCTCCCAACAGGAGTAAACACATAAGCAGATTATAGAATTACGAAGCTTTCTCATACGTGGAGCACAATAGGAGGACTCGTCTTGATACTCAGAACCGAATCAATATAAGGAAATTATTCCTTTACTTTAAATCGAGGTCGTACCCATAACGACACCATCTGATGTAACAACCTCCGCCATACCATAAGACAAATATAACAACGGCTGGATCTCCACCTCTAGGACACCTTCTACCCGCCTATCCTCCACCTCTAACGGTCTGACCTCCACCTCTAGGTACCTGACCCCTGCCATAAGTACCCCTACCTCCATACGAGGCACCACCAAAACCATCGAACTGACGAGGCCTCTTATCAGACCTTTACCCTCTCTCCTGTGCAAGAACCATCTCAATCCTCCTCGCGACATTAGCAGCCGCCTAAAAAGAAACTTCACTTCCGGTCTCCTTGGCCATCTGAAGCCTGATAGGGTGAGTGAGTCCCTCCATAAACCTCCTTAGTCTCTTTCCCTCAGTAGGTAGTAAAAGGAGAGAATAACGGGCCAAATTCACAAAACGGGACTCATACTGAGTAACAGTCATACTTCCCTATTCATAGTCTTGCCACGGATACCTGTGGAGAACTATCTCTCCCAAGGCCAATTTCTTCTTTTGTTATGCTGACTCAACACTGTTGAGCTGACCCATTTCTTAACATAATCTTCGAATCTTCTTTGGGGTAACCATTACCCCTATTTATACACAACGATCACAAAAGTAGAGCTCCATACAGGCAAATCTTGGCACGAACCACATAGTCTAGAATCTTGTCAACCATTGTACTTCCTCCGAAGCACTCCAAAATCTGCAACCATGACGTCCACGCTGAGTAGACATTCTATAGATTTAAAGTTGTTTCTCTAACTCCTTTGGTACAGAAGTATAGGATTATTAAGTAGGCGGACATACCGCAAGTCCCAACCTTATCCTCTACAAAATCGCAGGACTTAAACATGTGTAAATATTTTTTGGGGAACTTTTCAATACCACATATATACATTTCAAGCCAAAACTTATATAACACATGACCCCGCAATCCATCCATTGATAGTGGACTCCCCCCACTCGGCGTGAAGTCATAGTCCACCACGCCCGATGATCCATAATATTAACCTTCACAGCTCGTATAAATCAACCAGATGCCAAGGTCCATTGCATCCCTCCACATGATTCACTGGGTGGTCTCTCAATGCGCCCGCATCTTCAATGGGAACCACACGTTGAGGCAATGTTTGAGCATCTATGGCTTTCACGTAGTCCATTTGCGGCATCACGAACCGTTGACGTACAAGTGATACCGAGTGCGCAATGTCATACATGAGTGGATACAAAGGAATACGAGATATATGTTTCAAGCTAAATCAATGTCGCACGATAAGGAATAAAAGAAGTGATATTGTTCCTAAACTTGAGAGTCTCTGAAAGATAAGTACAGATGTCTCTGTACCGATCCTTCAGACTCTACTAAGCTTGCTCGTGACTCGTGAGACCTAGGAAACCTAGTGCTCTGATACCAACTTATCACGATCCGGAATTCCCACCAACGGGACCGTGATGGCACCTAACATTTAACTTGCTAGACAAGCCAACGTTAGAGAATTATTAAACTAATTCCTTATTTCCACTCAGTAAATAATAATAATTAACTAAGATGAAATATAATAAGTGCGGAATATTATAAAACTGTATTAATCACTACCACCCGGATCTGGAGTCACAATTCACGAGCATTCTAGAATTTACTACAAGTAATAATCTGAAGAAATACAACTGTCTGAATGAAACAAACAGTAGAACAAAAAAGATAGACGGGGACTTTAAGGTCTGTGAACGCCGATAGATCTACCTTGAGTCTCTGGACAACGGACCAATAGCAAAAATCTCGATCAACCCGAGCCGATATCAAAATCTGTATAGAAAGTGCAGAGTGCAGTATCAGTACAACCGACCCCATGTACATGTAAATGTCAAGGCTAACCTCGACGAAGTAGTGATGAGGCTAAGGCAAGGCACCTAAAAACCAACCTGTACAATTTAACACTGTATATACAAACAACAGTAATGAAGAGCTAGACAGAAAATATCGGGAGGGGAACATACTGAGAGCAATGCAAGATAAAGAGCTACTACAGAATGATCACCGGAGTAGTCAATATACCAGAAATCAACAAGAACAGTGAATACAGTAAGGAAAAATGCATGGCATCACCCTTCGTGCTTTTACTCTCAATCTCACCATAAAATAAATAGAAACGGCACGGCATCACCCTTCGTGCATTAACTCTTATATCATGGCACGATATCACCCTTCGTGCATTAACACTCACAATATGGCACGACATTACCCTTCATGTATTAACACTCATAATATGGTAAGGCATCACCCTTCGTGCATTAACACTCACAACATGGCACGGCATCACCCTTCGTGTATTAACACTCACAACATGGTACGACATCACCCTTCGTGCATTAATACTATCCCTTACCATAATACAATGCATAAATAACAACAGGGAGATTGAATAACAAGTACAAACCTTATTTCAATATTTTGTTCCATAACATCAATCTCAACTTTGAAATAAAAACTCAGTTATCACCAGAAAATTCATAAACACAATAAGAACGATAAATTGAACAACACTAGTATAACACACAGCAATTAGCATAGGAATGAGACAATATAAGAAAAACTGAGAAACATGAAAAATAGGTAAATTGGCGGTGCATAAGTACTCGTCACCTCACATATACGCCGCTCACATGAATTTCACTTAGCAAGTAATCTAAGGTTCCTAATTCCCTCAAGTCAGGGTTAGACACAATACTTACCTCGCTCCGAAGGCCACTTAATTCTCAATCACAGTTTTTTCTCTAGAATTCACCTCCAAACCACTCGTATCTATTCAAAAATGACTCAACAATATCAAATATTGCTAAAGGAATCAATTACATTGCATAAATTTAGATTTCCCAAATTTTCCTCTAAAAAGTCAAAAATCGACCCGGTGCCCGCTTGGTCAAAACCCGAGGTTCGGACCAAAATTCATTTACCAATTCACCCCCGAACCCGGATAATTATACCATGAAAACCTTAGATTTTAGGTTGAAATCTTGTAAAATATAGTGAAAGATTGAAAGAAACCAGTTTAGAATCACTTACCTATGATTTGGGGAAGAAATGATCTTTGAAAAATCGCCTCTTGTTTTTTAGGTCTTGAAAATTTGGGAAATGAATGAAAATTCCCGTCCAAAAGTCATTTTGATCAGCTGCAGATGTCGCATTTGCGACCTGAGCTTCACAAATACGAAGCCCTTCATACTTCTGCTGCCTTCGCAAATGCGAAGATAAGTTTGCAAATGCGACCTTGAATCTTCGCAAATGCGACTAAATTATCACACTTGCGATCACTGCCCTTCCCTGACTCCCTTCGCAAATGCGAAAGAAAACTCGCAAATGCGAAAACTATTGGCCCAGCTTCTCTTCGCATTTGCGATGAGAAGCTCGCAAATGCGAACCTCTCAGAGTCGGAATTGCGATGCCTGATCTCGCAAATATGCGAGATCAGAGGCCTGCAATAATATCAGATGCACCAGCAGTGTTTTCCAAGCCAAATCTCACTCCGCAGCCTATCCGAAACTCACCCGAGCCCTCGAGGCTCTAAACCAAAGGTGCACACAAGTCTAAAAACATCATACGAACTCGCTTGCGCAATCAAATCGCCACAATAACACCTAGACCGACGAATTTAGCACCAAACCAAATAAAATTCTCAAGAACACTTTAAAATTTCTATTTTCTTAACTGTACGTCCGAATCACGTCAAACCAACTCCTTTCTCACCAAATTTTACAGACAAGTCTTATATATTATAATGAACCTATATCGAGCTCCAGAACTAAAATACGGATCCGGTACTAACAATGACAAACATCAATAAATTCTTAAAAACACTTAAATTTTCACACTTTTAATTTTCATCAAAAATTCATAACTCGAGTTAGGGACCTCCGAATTCGATTTCGGGCATACGGCCAGGTCCCGTATTTCGATACGGACCTACGGGGACCGTCAAAATATGAATCCGGGTCCGTTTACCAAAAATATTGACGGAAATCAACTAAAATCAACTTTTAAGGTATGAATTCTTATTTTCATCAATTGTCCACATAAAAACTTTCCGGAAACCTTTCCTGACTACGCACGTAAATCGAGGAGGGTAAAAATGAGCTTTTTAAGGCTTAAGAGCGCAAATTCGAATTCTAAAACATAAGATAACCTTTTGGATCATCACACCATTGATATCAATTATATCTGTCTGGAATGAAATATTTTCCAAAAATAAATGATTTATATGATTGCCAGAAAGTATTTTCACAAAAACAAAGAAAACACTTGACTACGTATCATCGCTCCAAGCCTCCAACCAGTACTTGAATATTATTTTTAGATCTCTAATACTTAAAAAATTAATAAAACTACTATCTGATTTAACATTATTGTCTATCTTTAAAAAGTAGTTGTCACAAAAATATTTCACTTCTCTACCAATATACTGGAAAATGTTTTTCCCCTCCCAAACAAGCATCGATTTTCTTTAGTTAAGTAAATTCGTCTTTCAAATTTTACGAAGATAAAACATTTGTCATCATCTATCCCAAGCCGGCTTAATCGAAAAACGTGGACTTTATTATATGTGAGAAAAGGTTTAACTTGCCTTATGAGTTGCCGACCGGCTTTTAAATTTTCTCCTTGTTCTGTTTCTGAATTTTCATATTTTGCTTTTGTCCATATTGGCAGAATATATTTAGCTGAAAAGACCAAGTACGAGACATATAGGAATCCAAGAACATGAAAATAAATAAATTAATTAATAAATAGGGGAATGTTGCGAACCTCGTATTATGCACTTCACGTTCAATGATATATACATTCAAAAGCATGTTCGATCCATATATTATCTTGTCTTTTAAAATTCCTCCATAAATCTTGAAAAAGACATAATAATCTTAAATAGAGTTTATTTTTACCTTCTTCTCTCCTTAAACCTCTCACATAATTGATAATCCATTAATTGGAACAATAAGGGATATGACTTCCTCTTTATCTAAAATGCCAATTATTTCAAAACAAATTGCGTTTGTCAAATTAAAACGACTAATATTTGGGATAGGAGATTTGAAGAGGACTTCCAAAATGAAAGGCTCTCAAAAATAATGTAGCACGAAAAGAATTGAAGACTGAATAAGAGGATGTATGTGTATATTCTAGGTTCCTATACTTGGACGCAGGGGTGTCAAAGGGGTGGGTCGGGTCGGATATGAATGGGTCGAAAACGGATAATACAAAGACGAATAAATTATCTGATCCGACCCTTATTTAATACGGATAGAAATTGGATAACCGACAGATTATCCATGGCTTCTTGAATATGATCATTTTTTTTTGTAGAATTTCTAGTTTTCCAAACTTAAGGAACTCCCAATTAGAGTTTTTGCAAATGTAAAAGTTAAACTCATTTCGTTATCCATTTTTTAAGTGAATCTTATTCATATTTGACCTATTTTTAAAAAGTTTATTATCCATCCTATTTTTTAGTGAATAATTATTTTTTTATCCATATTGCCACCACCACCACTTCGACGGTTCAAATAACTTAACAGCGTAGTACTTAAAAACTATGTTTTGTATTATCCAAGAAGCCAACAATACAAGGATTAACAACAATAACAACCCAGTAAAATCCCATTAATGGGGTCTGGGGAGGGTAGTGTGTACGCAGACCTTACCCCTACCCCGAAGGAGTAGAGAGGCTGTTTCCGAAAGACCCTCGGCTCAAAAAAAAAACAAAGACAAAAGGACAAAAAGGAAGACAATATTAGTATCACAACAATACTCATAGGATAAATATAACAATACAAGGATTAAAGTTTAATTAATCATGAACAAAAACAAATACTCTATTGGGAAAAATTTAACATATAGAACACTCAAACATAGGAAGCTTCTTTCATGGAGTTTAAAAGGACCATAAGATTGAGGATGGGCTATGATAAAAAATGTCTAATTTACCTCAGTATAACTTTGATGAAAAGTTTTCCTCTTCATCAAATAAATTACCATTAATTACATTAGGTGCGAGGGTGATAACCTTAGTTTGTCTTCTGGTATCATGGGCAGTGTTGCAGACTAGTGCAGTTACTTTAAAAGATGGAGACAAACTTAACTATGATCATTATCGTTCCTACAGGTAAAGAATTTCACTATCCAGTTATTGTAATTGGATAAAACTTAACCGCACTAAATGTTTACATTGAAATCCCTAAGATTCCTCTTTCTCTTTTGCAGCTATACGTTATTTGCTGTGATAGCAGGAGTTGTTTACAGTATATTGCACATTCCTTTTGCAATATATTTCCTCATAACAAAGAAGCGTTTGATAAGTCACAAGGTCTTTCGCCTGATTGAATTCTACTGTGACAAGGTTAACTATAAAATTTCCACTCTTTGCCTTTATAGAATTTAAGAACCCGTTTGGCCATGAAAAAGATTTCACTTTTTTTTCGAAATGTTTTTACTTTTTTTTCGAAATTGTGTTTCGCCATAAAATTTTCAATTTTCACTTGAATAAAAAATTTGAAATTTTTCGAAAATTTGAAAAACTCCAAAAAACTGTTTTATAAAATTTTCACTCAGATCACTCACTAAATTCAAAAACAACCCAAAATTATATTCATGTCCAAACACAACTCTAATATTCAAATATCATTTTCACTTGAAATTGTTTTTCACTTTTTCTCAAAATTTTACAATTCTTATGTCCAAATGGCCACTAAGTTATATACCCCCACCAGTGTAAGAAATTACACTATCAAGTCATTTTTACTTAAAACGAGTAACCTCTTTTAGTTTTTTTATTGTCAAGATTAAAAATCACACATTTTAAAGAAGCTTACCAATAATATAAGGGAATCTTACGTATCGAAGAAAGACATTATTTACCAACAACAAGCCATTTTAGTAGTGCTACCAAAAATAGCCCAAACAATTACCAATGATATATAATATTCAGAAAATATAGGCAAAAAAAAGATTTTTTTAATGGGTATTATTGTGATTCTTTGAAAATATACAGTTGAGACAAAATACAAAATTTGATAAAATTTGAAGGCGAGTTAGACTAGTTTGAAATCAAAATTTATTACCAATGATATAAAGCATTAAAAAGGACAAAAAGGATTTTTTTTTCTGTGGGTATGGGTGGAATTCGTTGATAACATATGGATGAGGCAATATACAAAATTTGAGCATGATTGGAGGTGATTTAAACTAGTTTGGTATCAAACTTTGTACTTAAAATCGAGTTTAAAAAATTCTTCTGCGACACATGCATCACAAATGTATCACGTATGTATCACACACAGATACACATGGATATACACGTGATACGCATTTGATACAAATATGATACATATGTGATACACAAATGATACACATATCATTTTTTTCATGTTCATCTTCTATTTCGAATTTTCAATTCAAATCATCTCAAAACTCATCAAATTAATCATCACAAAACTGAGATTCAAACTCCTCAAGATGTACCTAATCTATTCTAATAACACTCACCCAAAGATAGCAAGAATTTGATCATTTTTTGCTACAAATAGCTAGTTGGCCAATATTAGTAATATTTTATGAATTGACCAATTTTTATAATAAGTTACTTATAAATAAAAATAACCGGTAGTTTTCCTAATATTGTAACGCAATTTATATAACTTAAGCCCTTATTTAAACATACAACCATTCGATGAGAAGAATCAACTGCACCTCAATAGTTAAGTTGGGGCCCACAATACGAATCTCCAGTCTGAAACTAGTTGTATCAAATATTAATTTCGCGAAATTCATGCAGATTATACTTTGCCTACTAGCAACTGGAGCTGCTGCAATGTTAGGTGCAACCATGGATTTACTGAGAATTCGTTATGAAAATGACAACTCCAAAAAACATGACTTCTTGAACCTAATGTTCATTCCAGCAGCATTCCTTTTGGCTGGATTTGTGGGCTCTGGAATATCTTCTGTCTTATCATCCTTTAGTCTCCATAAAGAATGAATAATTAAGATTGAAACAAATAGTGCTTGCCCTATTTGTTCTTACAATTGTATTTTTACAAAAATCAGAATATATAGTGTTTATCCAAATTTACATGATTGTTGCTTTATATTGTATCCAAATTCAAATGTCAATTTGTTTTAAATTAATGTCCAATGCATATATTTGGTGAGATGTTCATTGCTGAGGCATATAGGAGCAACATTTTTGTTTGATAAAGTTGATATTCGGGTTAATTTGTGTACATTTACACTATTTCATTGACCATGTTGCTTTCCGTCAACATATCAGATAACTCTATTGCGCTTACCAATCAAGATTTAAGCAGATGAGAAAACATTATCTAACGTTTATTTTAAACTTTTATCTCCTATAATTTTTACCAATTCAGCTAACCGTTTGTAACGACCCGACCAGTTGTTCTGAGCTTTAATTTTCTATTTGGTGGTTTAAGGTCTCGAGTAGCTTCATATTATTTATTATGACTTGCGTGTATAGTCGGTTTTGATTTTCGCGCATTTCGGAGTTGAAATGAAAGGATGGTTCTCATTTTAGAAACTTAAGTGGTAAGAGTTGACCGGAGTTTAAATTTTGTGTAGACGACTTTGAAATAGCGTTTGATAATTCCAGTAGTTTCGTATGGTGATTTTGGACTTAGGCGTATGTCCGGGTTTGGATTTGGAGGTCCGTAGGTTGATTTGATACATTTTTGGCGAAAGTTCGAAAGTTGAAGGTTTGGAAGGTTGAGGGAGTTGACCGAAGTTGACTTTATCGATATCAGGTTTGGATTGTGATTCCGGGAGTTGGTATAGCTCCGTTGTATTATTTGGGACTTGCATGCAAAATTTAAGGTCATTCCGGATTGATTTGATATGATTCGGCGCGAGTTATAGAAGTTGAAAGTTCACTAGTTCATTAGGCTTGAATTGAGGTGCGATTCGTAGTTTTGATATTGTTTGATGTGATTTGGGGCCTCGAGCAGGTCCACGTAGTGTTATGAAACTTGTTGGTATGTTCGCATGGGTCCCAGGGGCCTCAGGTGTGTTTCGAATGGACTACGGATCATTTTTCTATGTTTTTGAACTGCTGGTTCTGATATCTGATGTTCTTTATCGCGGTCGTGATGAAGCAATCCCGTTCGCTAGAGATTTCTATAGAGGCAAGTATTTTCTTCTTCGTGGTCGCAAAGAGGCGACCACATTCGCAAAGCTTGGAGGACATTTGTCTTCGCGTTTGCATTCTAGGATACGCGATCGCGTATACGGATAGCTGGAAGGGGCATCAGGGATTTGTTATTCGCGTTCGCGTAGTGTGCTGAAGATTTGTAAGTCATGTTCGCGAAGAACGTTTGGGCAACTGTTTAAATTTGTCTTCGCGATCGCGATGGTCATTCCGCGATGGCGATAGATAAACACTTGGGTAGAAAATATAAAAGTAATCTATTTAGAGGGTTTTGTTATTTTATCACTTTTTGAGTTAGAGAGCTCGGATTTGGGTGATTTTGGAGGGAATTTTCACGTGATGGATTGGGGTATGTATTTTTGACCCGGATTTAATTATATTTCATGATTCCATCTTTATTTTATCATTAAATGAGTTATTGTTTTAGCAAATATACTACTAGGTTGGTTGCCTAGTAGTGTATATAT
>AWOL01S0000417.1:424658-520420 GCA_000715115.1 Nicotiana otophora
TATATATATATATATATATATAAAACAATCCCAAAATGGGGTCCAAGTCTTACAATGTGACCAAACAAAACTAAGTAAACAACCACTAGCTATGACAATAAGGAATGTAAACAAACTTGGTAAGCTAGCTATTACATGAATATGGAATGTAAGCTTTCGTAGAAGAATGATGCAAGTGAATTCATACGCCAAAGGTAGTAACCAATTAGTATCTCCTCTAATGCTCTCACCAGGCGCCAGGTTATGACAAGGCAGTATTTGATTCCAAACAAATGCACAACTGCATAGAAGCCATCCAGAAATCCCAGAAACATATGTAGCTTGTGTTCTTCAACCATTCATTCTTGATATTGCAGCTTGGACCTCTCTCCAGCAGTATGTAAGCTCTTGTTTGTAATGCATCCATACAACAACACAAACCAATCCAAACGAGCTAGCATATGCATCACTACCATGGTAATCCATCTTAGAAAGCCTTCATCACTGCCTGTATTGCATTCAAATCCATATAATATCACACCATCTCCAGATTGAGCATGGTTACCTGCTAACACCTCTGAATGATAGTATAGTACACTCCAGTAGATAGCATTGCACCCATGAGAATCCCATAATTTGATCCACTTGCTAATAGTTATTAATGAGGATTGCTTGCTTGCCCTAACAGTTCAATATGTTGCCAAACCACCCCCAGATTGAGCATGATAACATGCTAATATCATTGGGAAGCCATATAACAACACATTAAAAGTAACAATGTAGTGTCTTATTCACTTCATGCACAATCCTAGAAAATGATATTGTACCTCCATTTATTTATAGTGTTCCTCCTCTTTCAAAGCTCCCATATGATCACAGCTAGTACTGCCTGAAACAAAGGCTTGAGTTTAGGACAACATTGAGCATTCCACCATGTCCTTACAGCTTGATGGATCTGCACCAAATTCACAACTATACTTGTTGCTTGTAAAAAAACATTTCCACACACTGAATGCAGTAGAACTTGTTAAGAATAAATGTTAAAAAGTCTTCTCTTGTGGTTGTAAATAACACCAACACTTAAAGGCAGTCAAGTAACCATTCCTCCTCTACAAATCATCAGTAGATATCTTTCTTTTCCATAATCTCCGTAGGAAGAAAGAGATTTTGAAAGGCAATCCTTTGGTTCACACATCTTGTATTCTGGATTTGTAGGTGCTCTATGTCTCCGAATTTCCCGCGCACTACTCACTGAAAACTTTCCTGAAGAAGTTGGCATCCACCTAGGTGTGTCCCAAAATTCATTATCATTTTAAAAGTGCACCTCATACCTTATATGCTCAGCAATATCATCTAGGAAAGAGTACTCCAGTAGTTGTTCATTCCAGCCATTCTCATTCCTTAATTCTGCTACTTCCTGAAAGTCTTCATTAATGTAAAAGTATGGAGATAGTACATGATACAAAGTACCAAGACCTATCCAATTCTCATGCCATACGTTTGTAGAACCTCTATTCATCTTCCAAAGTATTTCATGCTCCACCTCTTCCCTTGATTCCAATATTTTTCTCTATGCATGTGACCCCTCTCTAAATTTAATCACTATGGGTATTTCCTTCTTGCAGTATTTGTACCACAAGAAATTAGACAATAAAGATTTGGAGGTCCTAAACTGCCACCATAACTTATCAAATAATGCTTTGGATACATCAAACAATGACCTAAAACCTAATCCACCCTCATCTTTAGGTAGACATAGGTTTTGCCATTTAGTCTAGTGTCTGCTCCTGCCTTCTTCCTTTGTACTCCAGAATAACCTAGCAAATTTCTTATGTAGATGCTCCAGGATGTTGTCAGGTGGATCTAGCACTGAAAGAATGTGAGTAGGCATACTTTGAAGCACACTTGAGATCAAAGTAGACTTACCTCCATAAGACAGTAACTTTCCATTCCATGAGTGGAGTTTGGCTTGAACTTTCTTGATGAGATCATTGTAATAGTCTTTCATACGTCTTGTATAAAACAATTAGACAACCAAAGTAAGTAAATGGAGATTCACCTCTTGAGAATCCAGTGATTGCCCGTACAGAATTGAACAAGGCGCCAGTCACATTAGCATGCATATAAAATGAGCTCTTAGCCTTATTAATCAACTGGCTATATGTGTACTCGTACTTGGTCAGCACCTAAACTATCTTCTCCAATGAGTGTGGATCGGCAGAAGAAAAGATGATAGTACCATCATTATAAGCTAAGTGATTCAGCACTTGAATGTATCATGCTTTGTCTAGAAATTTAAAAACTTGAATGGTTTGATGAATTTTATTGCCTGATCTCCACAACTCATCAATATTGGAGCATGATCTGAGCATGTTCTTATTAGATGCTACACTTCAATACTTGGAAACAAGTTCTGAAATGGTAGATTTACAAATATTTTGTCCAACCTCTTGAAGATATATTCAGTATTGGGTCTCCCATTTCACCAAGTAAAAGGGCTCCCTTTGTATCCAAGATCAAACAGCCCACATGAGTTAACACAAAAAGCAAAATCTTCATACTCTGGAGGGTAAGCTGGAAGGTCTCCTATCTTCTCATCTTCTTTAAGAACCATATTGAAGTCTCCACCAACCACCCAAGGCAACTTCATATCACTAGGAAAATAGTACAGATTGTCCCATAATTTTAATCTTTCCAGTGCTAAACGTTTGGCATACACAAAGGTTATCACAATGTACTTACCAGTATCTTAATGATGCACCTTAATAGTCACCCACTGCTCAGTATCTATCAACAATTCCCATTCCACCACAACATCAAAGTACAACCGTATTTTTCCATTGATATTTGATATTATATCTTCCATTCCTAACCTCTTCTTGTACCTCTGAATCTGTCTAGAGTTCTGAAAAGGTTCCATGAATGCTACAATGAATAAACCATGTTCCCTTTGCATGTTAATCACCCTCTGAAAGGTATGTTGAGTATTAACAGACCTTATGTTCCAAACTAATGTCTTGATCATCATTTAGTTTGTGATATTGCCCTTCTGAGAAATATTCTTGTAGGTTGAGCTGCCTCTTTACACTATGTGTGTTTTCGTCATTTCTTACCACTCTTAGCACTAGCTCTAGATAATAAGTCAGCTTCCTTAGCTACAGCTTTGAAATTCCCTGCAGTTGACTCATCATCACCCTTATCTTCCAATTGCCTTTGCTCCACTAATGCATTTTGAATGTCCACTGGGTTAACATTATGTGTGATAATGTCATGCAGAATATGATTTGGTGATTTCAAGGGGACATTGATTTGAATCTACATTGGTTGCCCAGTACCTGAAGCACATGTCATTGGCATTGCTTCAATTGCTATATTGTTCTTGGGGACAATAGCTTGCTCAATTTGATCATGCGCCTTCATTGTTGCATCCTTTAACACCTTAGAGTTTTGTTTTTAACACCCAAAGCCTACTGTATCACTTTAAATTGGATATTATATACCGAACTCAAGCTAGGGTTTATTGTAGCTGGTAGTGTAGGAATAACTGTTCTATTAAGATCAAAAGTCTTCCCATCAGTTGTTTCATGGTCTGACCTTACTGTATCCTCTAGGACCTCAACATTATCATCTCCAACCTAATAACCACCTGATAACTCCATCGGATCACCTGAGTCAAAGCCAAAACCTTGATAGTTTTCTTAGGTTTTACTGTTCCATTAGGTGTATTCTTCCCAGCTGCATCAATAACTAATCCTCCATTTATTTTACCTCTTTCTATTGATCCTTTATCAACTCCAACTGGTTGCATTGCCTGTTTCTTTCATGTTCTTTCAGAATCTTCAACCCTAGTTCGTAGTAAACTAGGGTTTACTATAGTAGTCTGCCCTATGTTAGCTTATGTTTTAATCATGCTACTCCTTTGCTCCTTGGTTTTGGCATTAAAATTAGCTCTTGTATTGTTCTCCATTAACCCCACTTAATCACCCCATGAAGAACTAACATTTTTAAAGCTCCAGTGTTTTCAATTGCCTTTGATGAGTCTTGTATCATTTGTGAAGGTACCTCCGGACAAGACTGGTTCATGGTAACATTAATCATTTTTTTAGGAGCCCCAAATCTCCTATTTACCCAATCAACTGTCCTCTCTTTACTAGTCTCTACCCCAACACCTGTAGAAGTAGGATTATTGTTTTCAGTTTTTGTCGTTATAGTAGTCCCAGTTGCCCTAGGACTTGAGCTGGAAATTTGAGCATTGTCTAGCTGTGTCTTCTCCTGATCCTTATTGGATTCCCTCCCCAATGGTTTCTTCTCTTTTTCTTTGACATTCCCATCCCTTTTGCCATCAGTAATCCTTAAAGTTGGTTGTTCTTTTTCTTCAATCTCCAGTGCATCAAATTTGTTCTTAGTTTTATTGCGTCATCAATGGTCTTCCCCTTCAATTTTCCATCCTCCTTCTCCTTTGCATTATCTATAATATGACCTCTCCTATCTCTTTTATATTTATTATATCTTTGTTGCATCCATTCTTGGTTTGCGGGAATAAGAAGAGGCTTTCCAAGAACTTTTCCACTTGTGATCACCTTAGTGGTGTTAGCTGCAGTACCCACCACCCTTTTGCCTTTACTACTTTCATCAACTTCATGAAACTTCATGTGTAACTCAGGATGAATTACCCAGCAATCTAATTTGTTATGCCCTTGCTTATTATAAGTCTTACAACACTTTGGCATGTAATCATATTTAATCTTGATCCACTTAAATTTCTCAGGCCCAGATTCATTTTCTTCTTCTACTATTTTAATTCGTTAAGGAAACATAGCTAACAAATTAAACTTAACCTCTGCACAATTAGGTCTAGTACTATTTTGAGTTGCAAGATCAACATGTAAGGGATTACCAACTGCACTTGCCAATGAAAAGACAAATTCCTTACCAAAGCAGTTGGGTGGAAACTCAGAAAAACTGATCCAAGCTACTGCAATAGGAGTTTCCTCCTCGGGCTTCCACTATGGATTCCACTTCGTACACCTCATCTTCCACATCTCTCCTTGAGTTTTCAAGTAGAATGTAGGCTTGGATAGGAGATGAACATAATCCTTCATTAATGACTACCTTATTAACACATGATTATCTTCGATTAAGCCTATTGAACAGGCTCCATTAAGTTCACATTGAATGGAAATTACTTTACGTAATTCATTAATCACTGCCTTCCCATAAGAACATTTTCCAAGAACTGCCAGTAGTAGACCTTGTTAAACGATTGATTGTTTAACTTCTTGTTTCTTCTACTAGATTATAGGCTCACCATGTAGAAACTCAACATGTTTGATTAGTATTTTGGCTAGGGCTTGCATGGGCGGATTTAATGCTTTGGGTTATAGTAATTGTGCGTAATTTTGGAGTGGATTAGGGTTGGTAGATGTTGTTTGGGGCTGTGGAGATGGTAGCGACGACTGGCCAGCCTCATGAGGAGGCTAGCTAGTGGCCGGAGAAGCCATTAATGGCCTGCGAGAGCTTCGTGCTTGAGTCGTCGCAAATCTCCTATCGCCAAAGCTCTCTCCTCGCGCATTTTTGGGGGTTTTGGTTTAAATTAGTGATTTGAATTGGATAAATTGAGAATTTTTATAAAAACTTATTAAAATGTAAGATTATGATTTGAAGGCCAATTTGATATCGAAATTGGATAATTTTGATATAGTTGGACTTGTATCGGAATGGGTGTTTGGATTTTATGAGTTTTGTCGGGTTCTAAGGTATGGGCCTGGGGTTTTATTTTTCATTTTCATTAAAAATAGAAGCTTTATTATCTAAAATGATTTTTTATGGCTTTTATTTATGATATTAAGTTATTTTGGCTAGATTCGAGTCGTTCAGAGGTTGTTTCACACGAGAAGATCATTTTAGAGCATTGATTTAGCTTCATTGAGAAAAGTATTTTGCCTAACTTTGAGTGGGGGAACTACCCCTTAGGATTTGGGTTGATTGTGTTATTTGAATTAAGTGAAAGACATGTACGCAAGGTGAGGAGTGCGTATTCGGGCTTATATGTGGAAATTCACAGGTTTAGACTCTTAGGCTTCTTTCATGTATTTATTTGAAATTGTCAGTGCATGTTATATCTTTTATTTGTTAAATTTACTCTTATATGCTTTATTTGAAGTTGTTACCTCTTTTATTGTATTGTGACCTTCTTTATTGTTGAGTTATTCTTAATTGAAATTGTTGTTACATGATATCCTTTCGTTGTCGGGGTATTCTCATGCATTTAGATGTAGTTTTTAGTTCATGACCTCTCTTTCATTGTTAGCTTATGTTATATACTAGAATTTGAAGTTTGCCATTTCATGAAAATATCTTCATTACTGAGTTTATTATTAAGCAATTAATTGAAGTTGAAGTCATTGAAAGCCATTAACCTATTTTAGTTGGAGTTGTTGTTTAATGGGGTATTGTTCATTGTTGAGTTAATTTCCCCGCTCATTTTGTTGCTATTGAGATTTTGTAAACATCGTGTTTGAGCCGTGGGCTATGTGTTATGGTGATATTGGTATTGTTGTGGTTAAGAGGTTGTGGCCTATGTGCACTTGTGGTAAGAGTTGATATGTCGTGCTATTGTTATCTTAGCATACATGAATTTGTTGTGTGAGTTGATTGTTGTTATGCGGAGCATAAGGGTGACATCTCACTAGTATCATTATGTGAAGCATAAGGGTGGCATCTCACTGTTGATGATTGTGAGAAGTGATATGAGTGGCTAATGATATTGTTAGGGCGGAGTGATGTAGGTGGCTATCAGAGTGATATGGGTAGCTATTGATAGTGTCAGGGCAGAGTGATACGGGTGGCGATCGAAGTGATACGGGTGGCTATTATGTTAAAATATCGGGGCAGAGCGACAAGGGTGACTATTATGATGTTATCAATATGGAGAGATAAGGGTGGCTATGTCAAGGATGATATGTGATGGCCTAGGGGCATTATGTTGATGATATTCGTGTGATGGTGTGATTTTTCTTGTGTATGTCATCTAGCTTACATGA
This sequence comes from Nicotiana otophora, assembly GCA_000715115.1. Taxonomy (NCBI): domain Eukaryota; kingdom Viridiplantae; phylum Streptophyta; class Magnoliopsida; order Solanales; family Solanaceae; genus Nicotiana; species Nicotiana otophora. The sequence continues at coordinate 431,681 of AWOL01S0000417.1, forward strand.
CTTGTTGTGTTGCTTTCAATGAGCTACTCGATATGTTTGACGTTACTTGTTGACTTGGCATGTAGTAGTACAGTCGCACAAGCATACACCGTAGCATGCCACTTATGCCAGTTCAGGAGTATGAGACTTGACATTCATTGATCATGCCCACGTATTCTTATATTATCTACTTCCATTTTGGTATTGAGCATGTGACCACGATGGGCGGATTGTGATTGTGAGCCTGTGATCACACCGGGTGGATTGAAATATTGGCACTTGAGTTGTCCATGTGGTTATGATTAATAATGTGGGCACAAGGTGCCGTGAGCATATGATCTGTTGTTTGAGACTCGTGACTTGTATTTATGAGATGAGGTATCTCGGAGTAATTCTATTGTGAAACTTGTGTTAGAATAGTTTGAGTATTCGGTTGTCATTGTTTTTCCTTAATTGGTTTCACTAGTACTTAACGGTGTTTGGTTTACTTTACGGTTATATCACATGTTTATTCCTTGTTGTCATTTACTGTTATTGCTTCCTTTATTAACTTTATACTGATTTACTGCACAAGTTATTACAACTAGTAGGTGTCTTGACTTGTACCTCGCCACTACTCCGCCGAGGTTAGTCTTGATACTTACAAGGTACCGACTGTGGTGTACTCATACTATACTTCTATACATTTTTATACAAATTCAGGTATTGGAGATATCGGACTCAGGCAAAGTTAGATTCATGATCGCGGAGATTAAGGTTGAGCTGCTTGGTCGTCGTAGTCCCTTGGAATCCTTTCCCTTTTTATTGTAATGTCAATTTGTTATCCGAATAGTATTGTATTTCAATTTTTGAGATCTTTCTATGTATTCAGCTAGAGTTCGTGACTCTGTATTACCTAGTCTTGAGAGGTTATCGTGATTATTGCCGTGTAGGCTTATTTTATCTTTATTTCGGTATTTATAGTAAACTCTTATTGTAAGTAATCGACTTACCTAGTCTTAGAGACTAGGTGCCATCACAACACCTAAGGCGGGATTTTGGGTCATGACAAGTTGGTATCAGATCTCTAGATTCATAGGTTCTATGAATCACGAGCAAGTTTAGTAAAATCTTGCGGATCGGTATGGAGACGTATGTACTTATCTTCGAGGGGCTACAGATCTATTAGGAAAATTACACTTCTTTTATTCCTGTCGTGCGGATTTGTTTATTTATAAATTCGAGCATTTGTATCTCTATTCTCTCACAGATGATGAGGACACGTACTATCGGATCAGTTGAGTTGACATTTGTGCGCCCTACCAGAGCCACGAGAGACCGGGCAGAGGTAGAGGTAGATGAGAGGCACGTGCCGCAGCTAGAGCACCTGCCATAGCAACAACTAAGGAGCCACCAGTAGTGCCATATGGGAGACATGCACCGAAGGCGCCTGTTGCTACCCCCGGACTTCAGGAGACTTTAACGCAGTTCCTGAGCATGTTTGGTACATTGGCTCTAGCGGTATTGATGCTATTTGCACCAGCTACTTCACAGATTGGGGGAGGAGATCAGACTCCCGCCACCCGTACTCCAGAGTAGTAGGCTCATGTTGGTCATACTCCGGGTGTGGTGCTAGTACAGCCCGTTATCGCGGTTCAGTCTGAGGTCAGGCTAGAGGTATCTGAGGAGAGGCAGCTGAGACTTGAGAGGTTTGAGAAGTATCACCCTTCTACTTACAGCGGCACTGTGACTGAGGATACGCAGGGTTTTCTAGAGAAGTGTCACTGTATTCTCCGCACCATGGGTATTGTGGAGGTGAGCGGAGTTGCCTTTACTATATGTCAGCTGTCAGGAGTTGTGTATCAGTGGTGGTGGGCTTATGAGGAGGGTAGACCAGATGATGCAGCACCACTCACTTGGATTCAGTTTTCAAAGATGTTTTTGACTGATTTTGTTCCCTAGACCCTCAAGGATACGTGGCGCACAGAGTTCGAGCATCTGCGCTAGGACACTATGACAATGTCGGAATATGCCGTCAGGTTCAGTGAGTTGTCCTGACATACACCTACTTTGGTTCCTACAGTCACAGAGCAAGTCCGCAGATTTATTGAGGGGCCCAGTTATGGTCTTAGATTTAGCATGGCTCGGGAGTTGGATATTGATATCTCATTTTAGCAGGTTGTGGAGATTGCCAGGAGGTTAGAGCGTATTTGGGGTGTGGAGAGGGAGGATTAGGAGGACAAGAGGTCTCTAGGTTCTGTAGGATTCAGTGGATTCTACTCTTCAGATATGACCCATCATGGCGGAGGCTCAGGCAATTGGCCAGTCCAGTCCGCACTTCAAACTACTTATGGTGCTCCGGTTAGTCAGGGACCTCAGGGTTTTCGAATGAGGCAGTCATCTTTTAGTGCACCACCTGCATAGGCGTTCTATAGTGGTTATTCCAGTTATCCGGCACAGAATCAGTACCAACAGCCATTGTTGTGACTATGGCGATACTAGGCACATCATGAGAGATTGTCCTAGACTCGGGAGAGGTAGATTTCATCAGAGCAATCAAGCTATGTGCTCCATTCTAGTTGCTACTCCACCTGCACAGCTAGCTAGGCATGGATGACAGGCATGTAGAGGGTGCCCTAGAGGGGGGCCTGGCCCATTGATATGCTTTCCATGATAGGGCTGAGGCCGCTACACCGGAAGGTGTCATTTCAGCTATAGTTTTGATTTGTCATAGAGAAGCATCAGTTTTATTTTGATCCTGTCTTATTTGCAAGTCCTCTTATCTGCCTCATATATGGGCGGGTTTCGTGATTCTTGTACTTTGTTTATGTGTTTACCTCATGTTGAGAGATTCTATAGTGATATCATGTGTCTACCGCTCTATTTTGTTCACAATTGAGAGTCATGAGACTAGGATGAAATTTTTGTTACTCATTACGGTCGTTTTTGATATGATTTATGGATGGTTTGGTTACAATTTGTGATTTAGGTGCTCAATCGGTATGGGAAGTTCATTACAAATTATGATTTTGTTTCACAAAATTGAGTTAGTGGAAGGTTTCGGTTGGTGTAATGTGTATTCTACTTGTGATTCAGAGCTGAGATTAAGATCCTCGTATTTCCGTGTGGATTGATATGTTTGGACCGGGTTATGTTCTGCGGTGGAGTTATATTATGATGAGATCCTTGTGATTAGTTTGTATGTTTTGTTTTCCCTTGTTAGGGAATAGATTTGTAGTATGATACCGATGAGGAATTGAACTATTTGGACTGGTTCGATAGTTCTCTTAAGTATTTCTCTTTCCATATTCAGTACTTTCGAGTTGTGCTTGTGAGTTTAGATTGTGAGGTTTGTGCCCAGATGGCTTTGGGTATGACTTATTGATTTTGGTGAGTGGTTATGAGATCTTCATATGTCTTGCATTGTTGTCAGTGTTGTGAAGGTTTGGAACATGGTTCTAGTCGATATGAGGCTATTTACCGGCACCGGATTTGGTAATGGATAGTTATTGCAGTCAGAGTTGTTGCTTTGGGCATATGGATCAAGTGTTACGCCGTGTGGTTATACCTTGTAGGTGTATACATGAGGTGTTGCAGTTGGTTGAGGTTGATACAATGTGTTATGTGGGAATCAGGTCTTTGGAGAAATGATCGGATGTTGAAGATTTTGGTTCTAAGGCTATCGGTATGGGTGGAAGGAATAATCTTTAGTTGAGATGGTGTTGTCGGACCTATGCGGATTGGGTTTACGTGGGATCACCCGCGAGTATATGTATGGCGAGTTCATTCAGTGATTGCGTGGCTTCAAAATGGTTCTTGACATATTCGAGGACGGACGTTTGTTTAAGAGGGGAAGAATATAACGACTCAATCGGTTGTTTTAATCTTTAGCATTATGGTTGGTGGTTTAAGGTCTCGAGTAGCTTTATATTGTATATTATGACTTGTGTGTATGGTCAGTTTCCATTTTCGTGCATTTCGGAGTTGATATGGAATGATGGTTCTCATTTTAGAAGCTTAAGTGGTAAGAGTTGACCGGAGTTTAACTTTTGTGTAGACGGATCCTGAATGGCATTTTGATGATTCCAAAAGCTTCGTATGGTGATTTTGACTTAGGCGTATGTCTGGATTTGAATTTGGAGGTCCGTAGGTTGATTTGATGCTTTTTGATGAAAGTTGGAAAGTTGAAGGTTTGGAAGGTTAATAGGATTGACCGGGAGTTGACTTTGTTGATATCGAATTTGGATTGTGGTTCTGGGAGTTGGTACAACTCCATTGTGTCATTTGGGACTTGCATGCAAAAGTTGAGGTCACTCCACATTGATTTGATATAATTCGGCACGAGTTATAGAAGTTGAAAGTTCACTAGTTCATTAGGCTTGAATTGAGGTGCGATTCGTAATTTTGATGTTGTTTGATGTGATTTGGAGATTCGAGCAGGTCCACGTTATGTTATAGAACTTTTTGATATGTTCGGACGGGGTCGTGTGGGACTGGGGTGTGTTTCGGATAGGCTACGAGTCATTTTTCTATGTTTTTGAACTGCTAGTTCTGATATCTGATGTTCTTCATATCGCTCGCGATGAAGAAATCGCGTTCGGGTAGAGATTTATGTGGAGGCATGTATTTTGTTCTTCACGGTCGCGAAGATGCAACCGTGTTTGCGAAGCTTGAAGTACTTTTGTCTTAGCGTTCGGTTCTAGGATATGCGATCGGGTATACGAATAGCTGGAAGGGGAATCGAGGATTTGTTATTCGCGTTCGCGTGAGAGAAACCGCGGTCGCGTAGTGTGCTGAAGATTTGTGAGTCGCGTTTGCGACTTTATTTTCACGTTAGCGAAGAACATTTGGGCAGTTGTTGAAATTTGTCTTCGCGATCACAATGGTCATTCTGCGATCCCGATGGTTAAACATCTGGGCAGAAAATATAAAAATACTCTATTTCGGGGATTTTGTTATTTTATCACCTTTTGAGTTAGATAGCTCGGATTTGGACGATTTTGGAGGGAATTTTTACGCGTTGGATTGGGGTAAGTATTCTTGACCCAGATTTGGTTATATTTCATGATTTCATCTTTATTTTACCATTAAATTAGTGATTTGAATTGGAGAAGTTGGGGATTTTTGTAAAAACTTTCTAAAATATAAGATGATGATATGAAGGCCGATTTGATGTCGAATTGAATAATTTTGGTATGGTTGGACTCGTATCGTAATAGCTGTTCGTATTTTGTGAGTTTTATCGGATTCCGAGATACAAGATGATAAGTGAAGATTTTGACGACTTATTAGCGCCTTTTTGCTTTTATTTTAGTCTAAAAGCATTGAATTGTGTTCCGAGAGCTAATAAAAGTGCAAAATTGCAGGAATGTTGGAAGTTGAACTCCAGAGATGAAATCCGACTCAAAAAGAAATAGTCCAAGCTCAAGGCAATAAAAGGGTACAGAAGCATACAAAGTGCGGTCCGTAGAAGAAATATTGTCATTTAGTGCTTATTGCTTCCATTATTAGCTTTATACTTATTTACTGCACAGGTTATTATAACTAGTAGGTGCTTTGACTTGTACCCCGTTACTACTCTACTGAGGTTAGTCTTTATACTTACTGGGTACCGACTGTGGTGTACTCATACTACACTTCTACACATTTTTGTGCAGATTCAGGTATTGGGGATATCGGACTCAAGCAGAGTTAGCTTCTTGATCGCGAGGATTCAAGGTTGAGCTTTTTGGTCATCGCAGTCCCTTGGAGTCCTTTACCTTTTTATTGTACTGTTAGTTTGTTATCCGAATAGTATTGTATTTCAATTTTTGAAATATTCCTATGTATTCAGTTAGAGTTCGTGACTCTCTATTACCTAGTCTTGGAAGGTTACAACAACAACAACAACCCAGTATAATCCCACTAGTGGGGTCTGGGGAGGGTAGTGTGTACGCAGACCTTACCCCTACCCTGGGTAGAGAGGCTGTTTCCAATAGACCCTCGGCATCCTTCCCTCCAAGAACTTCCCACCTTGCTCTTGGGGTGACTCGAACTCACAACCTCTTGGTTGGAAGTGGAGGGTGCTTACCATCAGAGCAACCCACCTTGTCTTAGTCTTGGAAGGTTATTGTGATTATTGTTCCGTAGGCTTGTTTCATCTTTATTTCGGCATTTATATTAAACTCTGTTTTAAAATATTATTGTTAAACTGGCTTAATTATTGTAAGTAATCAGTTTATCTAGTATTAGAGATTAAGTATTATCACGACGCCTAAAGCGGGATTTTGTATCGTGACACCGCTAGGCTAATTAAGCCGTTGTACGTTTTTATATATATGTATATTTTCCATAAGAGTAATGCAGTCTTATTATATATGTACTTTTTTTTCTCTTTATACACGTACACATAATCTGAACGGCACACGCTTTCCAGAATCATTTTTTTTTTCTCGATTTTCATATTTGTCTTTTGTTCAAGTTGAAAAAACCAAGACTAAGAACAAGACACATAAGAAATTGGTCTAAGAATATCGGAATAGGAATAAATAAACAAATAAAATAATGATGACGAAATTGCTTGTGAGATGTGAAGAATTGAACTTAAGATGGAGTATGACAGAGTCGGTTCACGTGAACGTATACTCCTCTCCTTAAATTATATATAATAATATTATATTTTTTTAAAATTATTTAAATATTTATGCGTGAACTCATGCTCAAATACTCTTATGGTGTAATTATTATTGGGTGCACCTCTACAATTGAAATTGGCGGTTCAAATCACACTAAAATTTCAAAAAGAATATAATTTTGAACCTATAATTTCAAAAGTGTAGTCGGTTCATAGTAAGAGACTAAAGTTAAACCTTATTAAATGCAAATTCTAAATACACTTTTTCACAACAGTACACCCATCCTTTTGAAATCTTGGATCCGCTTATGGAGTCTGTACTTATGTAATTATGCAGTTGCAACTTGCAATAAAGGAGTTAAATTTCGTGTACACTAAATATGGAGGAACGGTTTAGGGGCATATCAGCGATTACATTATGTTCGTTGTTGGAAAATATTATTGGGTCGGGATGACTCATAAGCTTATTAATAAGTTTACTTATAACTGGTATACACCATTACTCATAAGGTTATTAATAAGTCTACTTATAACTGGTAAATACACCATTATTGCTGTAGAAAAAACAGGTTTTTTCCTAATGTTTCTCATGTGAAACAAACGTCAGCTAGGGTTAGATTCTCTGCATCTTAGAGAGGGGCAGTAGGCTGTAAAGTAGTGATTGTTGCAAATTCCACTCCCGCTAAGGAGAAACGCGATAAGTCTCCTATCTAATATTTATGGGCTAAATACAATACCCCTAGTTTCTACACTTGGCGAGGTTCATATAACTTTTGCTCAAATTAGCGTACGTAGCCGGCAAAGAAAATAAAATAACATAGTATTTGAAAGCTATCTATTTGTATTATCCAAGAATCCAACAACAAAAGGACTAAGAAAGCAAAAATAACAAAAAAGACAGTACGTACTTTTAGATTTAATCGATGTTGAGGTTCAAAATATACTCAATTAGAAAAAGTTAGCATATAAAACACTCAATATTGGGACTCGTTTTAAAGAGTATAAAAGGAACATTAGATTAAAGAAGGGATATGATAGAAAGGCTTTGAGGTTAGGAAAATGTCTAATTATTCTCAGTATAACCTTGATGAAAAACCTTCCTCTTCATCAAAAATACCATTGATTACATTAGGTGCTAGGGTGGTAACTCTAGCTACTCTTCTGGTATCATGGGGTGTGTTGCAGACTAGTGAAGTGACTTTTGACAATGGAGCTAGACTTACCTACGATTATTATCGCTCATACAGGTATATTCCCCCTCTCATCACGATGACTGTTTTAAAATTCAAATATTTCATCTATCGGCCCGTAGAATTCTTTTCAAATAATTTAACTATATGATGGAGTGTTGTAAGTAGTAGAGCGGCCTTCTGCCGCGATCCACTAATTAAACTTAGTTATTTGTCGCTCGGATTAAAAAAAGAAAGAAAATGACCCTCTATGGCCCTCAAAATTTTAGCAGCCCATTTTTTTTTATTGATCCGAAATGTCCTTCCGGTCCAAATATATTACGTTTAATAGTCTGAAATGTCTATTTTGTATATATTTTGTATAGTGACAGTCGATTTTGTATATATTTTGTATAGTAACAGTCTATTTTATATATTTTTTATATAGTGACAGTCTATTGTATATAAATTGTACAGTGACATTCTATTTTGTATAGTGACATCTATTTTGTATATTTTTGTATAGTGACAGTCTTTTTTGTATATATTTTGTATAGTGACATCTATTTTGTATATTTTTATATAATGATAGTCTATTTAGTATATAAATTGTATAGTGTAGAGTGGAAGTCTTTGTATATATTTTTATATAGCGACAATTTTTTTTGTATATTGAATGACTACACATTTGTAAAATCAGTCATTACATAATTGTTAGTGTATCTAGGAATTGTAACAAATGGAGTATACTCCACGGATCCTACGTTTGAACTTACGTAGTATTATATAAGTAAAATTTTCAGTTTCTCAAAAACAAAAAAATAGAGTATACTCCATAATTCTTAAAAGGAAAGATGCAAAACAAACAAAAACAGAACATTGAATTTATTATTTTGGCAACTAAAAATTTTTATTATCAATGGAGTAATGTACAGTAAAATGTCCCGCCATATTTAGCAAAAATTTCTTCTTCTTTTTTCTGTGTAACCATATCTTTACTAAAAATAAAATCTATTAAGTGCATGTAATATCAATCTTACTACAGGAATTAATCAAACTGAGAAAGTAGAGATTGATATTTATTATGGTTACAATTGGATGGTGAAGCTGAGCGCAGCAAAAAGACAGAATGAAAAGATAAGGTGGGTTAGTGAATGTTTTGTTATAGCTAATGCAATAAGTTTTTGGCGATAACTTGCAATCAAATATAATGGGCTAGCGGTTGTCTTAAGTTTGTGCCGAACGGCCAATTATATCAGAACCTCAACAATAAAAATTCCCTCTCCCATCGATATGTTATAGTATTAAATTAAGGATATTTGAAACTATTTGAGGACGTATCATTAAATGTATAATACATATTATATTTTTTTATAATATAGCAATTAGACAAGTACTTACTAGAATGATTCTTCTTTTTTCTTTTTCTTTTGCAGCTATACGCTTTTTGCTGTGATAGCAGGAGCTGTCTACAATCTATTGCACATTCCTTTTGCAATATATTTCCTCATAAGAAAGAAGCGATTGATAAACCACAAGGTTTTTCGCCAGATTGAACTCTATGGTGACAAGGTTAACAACAATTTCCACTAATTTCGTTCATCTATATAGCTATCAAGAAATAAGAAAATGAAAAGTGAGTCTTATTCATGTTCTCCTAAAAGACTTAATTTATATATACGGATAGCATAAAAACGTTTTAGACCTTTAGCGTATTTATATATATACTACAAGTATCGTATTGATTTTAAATTAATTTCTTGAAATTCATGCAGATTATCTTCGGCATAGTAGCAACAGGAGCTGGTACAGCATTAGGTGCAACAATGGATTTACAGAAAATTGTTTACAACGACGATAACTCAAAATATCATGACTTCTTGAACTTGATGTACATCCCATCTGCATTTGTTTGGGCTGGATTTGTGACTTGTGGAATATCTTCTATATTATCATCTTTGAGTTTCCATAAAGAGTGAATGAACAAAAATATTATGGAAACAAAATGCTTCCCCTATTTGTAGAGACAATTCTAGTTTTAAATAATATAGTGTATCCATTTTACATGTTTGTTGCTATGCAGGTATTGCCATTTCATTTTTGTTATTATCAGCAATTTCTTTTAGTTAGTTACTGATATAGTTTTTGTACAGTACGACATCCAAAATAACGAAGAGATGTGTATATTCTATAGCCCAAGGAATCTATAATCAGGGAAAATATGAATATATACCCCCTTTGTCCCAATGTTTGTCGCACAGCTTAAATTTTAAGAGTCAAACTTTTTAATTTTGACCGTGAATTTGGATATAGAATCATTAAGTTTTTTTGAAGTAATTAAATTAAATATTTGAAAACTGTCTATAAAGTACTCTAAGTTACGATATTTATTAATTCAAAATATATAAAGGAAATATAAAAAACTTAGATAAAAAACTCTCGAAATTAGAACTCTGCCCCTTAAATTGGGATAAAGGGGTAGCTTTTTAGGTACGGTCAAGACTCAAGTGTTTGTACTAGGATTGCTTATCGGGCAGATTGGGCGGTTAATTAATCTTAACGGTTTGGCTTAACGGTTATCGGCTTATAAATGTATTAATTCGCTAGCCATCCGATAAGATATCAGGCGGATTGGTATCGGTTTAGCTCTTATCGGGCGGTTTATCGGCCTAATTCAATCTATATTGCGTGCATTAATTGTTTGCTGACCGCCTAGCATACAAATTCAGAATAGAAAATTACACATTGAGTCCAAACATACATGTCTGTTAACGCCTACATAAGAATGATGTAGTGAGTCATGTGTTGTAGAGTGAAAAAAGTTGTGGTACAGCACTGTTGTTCTTCTATTAAACATAGATAGCAGACATTAGTTTAAAAAAACAAAAGCAGAGGTGAACCATAGACAGCAACTTATACAATCTTGTTGTAGGGTGGGAGAATAAGCTAAGCTAAGCCAAGCCTGGGATCTTCTGATGCATAGTACGTAAGAGTTCTGATTATTTAGGAATTAGGCGTTAGAACTTAGAGATAGAATACTGGAAGAAGTGGAAGGATTTTTGATATATATATATATATATTCTTAACGGGTTAACGGATTACCCGTTAAGAAAATTGAATAATTCGCCCCCAAACCGATAAGCCGTTAATAAAAAAATTTCAATCCATTCCCCGTCTGTTAAACCGTTAACCCGATACCAATAAGCCATTAAGCTTCGGTTTCGGTTCGGTTTTCGATTTCGGTTCGATTTTGAACACCCCTAGTTTGTACACGTAGGTAAGTAGATATCAACATATATATCTTTTCTTCACTTGTGTCATTTTCTGCATTCATCCTAATAACGTTTATCTCCATTAGCTGAAAAAATGTTGGTTAATTTATCAGTCAAGGATTAAATTATATACACTAATAATATAATTATCTTTTTTTGCATCATCAAAGTTAGCTTAATATGTCATAACAGGTTATTTACTTGGTTAACTAAAAATTGTCATTTTATTAACCTCAACATGCCATTTAAGTTCTAACTGCTAAACAGAACTTAAACTAGTCATTCAATTGGATTTTTTTTAAAATGGATAAAGGACATATTTAGACGTCGCGATGTCCCCGATATTATTTGTGAGAAGAAAGGAGGAGATAGGATGTTTGATCACTTTGTATTCAAAATCAGTAAATCAATAAACGTTAGTTTAAGAAAAAATAAAGCAGAAAAAATTCCGAGCCCACAAGTTTCTTATGTTTCCTTAAGGATTTTAATCCCCTCACAATGCCCAAGGTTGCGGATTAATTCCTCCAGGATAGAACAGAATAACAATTTTGTGATAGCGGCACTTCAAATCACAGAATTTCGGCGAACTCAAATGACGGAGCAAATCACAGAAAATGCTTACGTTTTGCTTTTGAAAATTCAATGCAGTATGCAAAAACTTGAGGGGAGAGATTTCAGATTTTTCAGTGGTGAAAAATGAGGCTAAGCCTCTCTATTTATAGACAATAAAAGGGTGAGATGAAGAGGTGCAATCTAAGAGGTGTCTTTTTCATTTCCCGTTCACCCCAATGAAAGGGTGAGATGAAGAGGTGCAATCCAAGAGGTGCCTCTTCCATTTCCCATTTACACCCCTTAAAAACGCAATAATCCCCCACATGAATGGAGAATGGACATATGTGGAAAAACATGCATGAAAATACTGTGTGATTCACAATTAAGGATTAATCGCATCTGGATAAGTAGGTTTCCCTTTGAACTTTCCATAGTGAGCTTATGTCGGATATACTCGGCCAATCGATAGATATACTCGGCTTACACTTCTGTAACGACTCGGCCGGTGCGGGGTTTGGAAGCCTGGGGTTTTATCACAGATGCGAATGAGGGGCCGCACTTGCGAGACCGCAGGTGCGAAGAGGTGATCGTAGGTGCGGGTTTTAGGACCTTTAGTGACTTCTGCAGATGCGGGCTTTTGGGCGCAGAAGTGGAGGCCGCAGGTGCGCTATCTGGACCGCAGATGCGGTTTTGCTGGGCAGAAAGGCATAAATTTAACCATTCGTGAATTTTTGGTCATTATTCACAATTTCAACTCGATTTTTGGAGCTTTTGAAGGGTTTTGAAGAGGGAATTAAGGGAATTTCATTGAGTTAAGTTACTTGAGCCTAATACTCGTATATATGGTGATTTTCCCGTTGTTTAATTATTGTAATTAGTGAAAATGAGGGGTTAGGGCTTGGAATGTTTGGAGAGTAATTTAAGGATTTGAAAGACCAAACGATGCCGAATTTTGATGAATTTGGTATGGTTAGACTCATGAGTGAATGAGCTTTCTAGTTTTGTGAATTTTGTCGGATTTCGAGACGTGGGTACGGGGGCCAGATTTGAGCCAATTTCGGATTTTGGTCTAATTTTGAAGCTTTTCTTATGGAATTCATTCCATTAGCGTATATTGATGGTATTGTACTAATTGTGAATAGATTTGGAGCATTTGGAGGTCGAGTCTAGAGGCAAGAGCATTGCGGGGTAGAGATTTGACCGGTTTGAGGTAAGTAACGATTGTAAATCTAGTCCTAAGGGTATGAAACCACGGATTTTGTATCATTCTACTATTTTTAATGATACACATGCTAGGTGACAAGCGTGTGAGTGTGCACTATTGGGGATTTGTGATTTGGTCCGTCTCGTAGCAACTGTAAAGTTGCATACTTTGTTAAAACCATATGATACTTATATGTGTTAGAAAGCATTTCTGTAAATTGGGTTGAATGCCATGTTTGGGCCTTGCGCCAATGCTGTTTGGACCCTTAGGGGCTGTTTCTTACCATCCTCTCATTGTTTTCGATTGAAAATGTATACTCAGTCATATTTATACTTGTTTACCACATAACTCAGTTTTATGACTCTATTTTTGATGGATATAAATGTTTTGGGCCGAATGCCCTGTTTTACTGAAATGCCCAAGTGGCTTGAGAGGTTTATGACTAAGTGAATCCGAGGGCCTGATTTGTGTGGATGGGTGTGGATCGGGGCTGCCCGCCTGCAGCATATTTTATTATTATGGCACATGAGTTGTTCGTGCAGCACGTAAGTTGTCCATGCAGATTATAGCGCTTGGGCTGACGAGCCCCTCCGGAGTCTGTACACACCCTCAGTGAGCGCAGGTACCTACTGAGTGCGAGTGTCGAGTGCTGAGTGACTGGGAGGCATGAGTAATTGTGAGGTATGCCCGAGTGGCAAGAGTGATTGTGAGGTATACCCGAGTGGCACGAGTGACTGTGAGGTTTGCCCGAGGGGCTGTTTATGTGTGATGTTTTCCCCGAGGGGCTATTTATGATTTCATCATTTTTGCTCACCTTTGCATTTTTCCTCTGTCTGAAAACTGTTGAAAAATATCTTTAAATAATTTTTACTGGAACTAGGTTACACGAGTTGTTTTGATTCAAATCCTGATTTTTAAAAGCATGTGGTATTTTACTGATATTTTTCGATATGAATGTTATATGCTTTATTTCTCGTCATTACTGCTCAGTCTTTATTTATTGTTGTTACTTACTAAGTTGGTGTACTCACGTTACTCCCTGCACCTTGTGTGCAGATTCAGGTGTAGCTGGTCACGGTAGCGGTTATTAAGTATTCTGGTTGCAGATTTTCTTGGAGATAGCAAGGTAGTTGTTGGGCGATCGCAGCTCCTGATCTTCTCCCTCTTATCTTCCTCTAGTTGTATTTAGCTATTTTTCAGGATGAGTTAGCCTTGATATTCTTAGACAAATTGTAGTAGATGCTCAAGACTAGTGGCACCCCGATGTCAGGCTTTTCCTTCCGCACTTTTATTTTGATTCGAACTTCTTTACGAAGGTTTTTATATTAAATAACCTTGAAATTATCTTTTAAATAAAAATATCGGTTTGTTTTGGAAATGAGTAGGTTTGCCTAGTTCCACGATAGGTGCCATCACGATAGGGGTTTGTTTTGGGTCGTGACAGATTGGTATCATAGCCTAGGTTACATAGGTCTCACGAGTCATAAGCGGGTTTAGTAAGGTCTTGCGGATCGGTACGGAGACGTCTGTACTTATCTTCAGGAGGCTGCAGAACCTTTAAGAAACTCCACATTCTTGAATTCTTGTCGTGCGAATCTGTTGATTCTAGTAACTAAACATCTGTTGTTTCATTCTCTCACAGATAGTGAGGACTCATACTATCGGTCAGGAGAGCCAGCCACCAGTACCACCAGCCAGGGCCGCGAGAGGCCGAGGCCGCGGTAGAGGTCGTGGTAGGGGCAGAGGTGCAGCCCGTATAGCAGCTGGGGTAGTACCTGCAGATCTACCAGTTGTCCCAGATCAGGACCAGGTTCCAGTTGTTGATGCACCAACTCAGGCACCACTTGTGCCTATTGTGATTCCAGGCCTTCAGGAGGCCTTAGCTCAGATTCTGACAGCGTGTACTGGCCTTGCTCAGGCGGTCTCTATCTTGACGGCTGCAGCCACTTCTTAGGCCAGGGGAGGCACTCAGACTCCCATCACTTGCACACCCGAGCAGGTTATTCAGGGACTTCAGATGCCGAAGAGCACCACCAGCCCAGCTGGTTGCTATTGCTTAGGATTATGTGGTTCCTGCTATGCCTGAGGATGATCAGTGTAGGTTGGAGAGGTTTTGGAGACTTCAGCCACCACCTTTCAGTGGCACAGAGAGATAGAGGGTGCTCAGGACTTTTTGGACAGGTGTCAAACGATACTCCATACTGTTGGTATTTTGGAGACTTGTGGGGTCTCATTCACTACCTTTCAGTTTTCTGGGGCTGCACTCAAATGGTAGGAGACTTACGAGAGGCGTAGGCCTGCTGGCGCAACACCCCTTACATGGCAGCAGTTCTCCGTGGTCTTTTTGGAGAAGTTCGTGCCTCGATCTCGCAGAGAGGAGCTGCGCATATAGTTTGAGCGGCTTCGCCAGGGTGATATGTCTGTGACACAGTATGAGATGTGGTTCTCTAAGTTGGCCCGTCATGCTATTTGGTTGGTTCCCACGGACAGAGAGGATCATGAGGTTTATTGATGGCCTCACTTATCAGCTACAGTTGCTCATAACAGGGAGCGGGTTTTGGGTGCTACCTTTGATGAGGTTTTCGACATTGCCCAGTAGATTGAGATGGTTCGCGGTCAGGAAAGGGTTGAGAGGGAGGCCAAGAGGCCTCGTGGTCAGAGTGGATTCAATGGTGCTCCTTTTGGGGGTCAGTTCCAGCACGGTAGAGGTGGTCATTTCAGGCAGGCTCAGTCAGCTCGGCCATTTCATTGGGGTGCATCATCTGGCCATGGTTCTCACAGTTCTCATCAGGGACACGCATCACTTGGTGCCCTTCGAGTTCAGAGTTCATCACGTGCTCCACATGTTCAGGGCTCTTCCATGCCAGGTTCTTCTACCAGTCATCCCTGTGCTAAGGGTTCCCTTCAGTTCTGCCGCCAGCACCATGGAGTTGTTTTGAGTGTGGGGAGCTTGGGCATATGTGGAGGCAGTGTCCTCGTCGTCATGGAGGTCTATCTCAGCAGAGGAGTCAGCCTCCGACTACAGCACCAGTTACCTCACCACCCGCCCAGTCAGCTAGGGGTAGCCTAGAGGGGGAGGCAGATCAGGGGCTGGTCAGGCCCATTTCTATGCTCTCCCTGCCAGACCGGACGCTATTGCTTCAGATGCTGTGATTACATGTATTGTATTAGTTTTTCACCGAGATGCCTCAGTATTATTTGACTCTGGTTCCACATATTCATATGTTTCCTCATATTTCGCCCATTTTCTGGATATGCCCCGTGAGTCCTTAGTTTTATCTGTACATGTATCTACTCCTGTAGGCGATACTATTATTGTGGACCGCGTATATCGGTCATGTGTAGTGACTATTGGGGGTCTGGAGACCCGAGTGGATCTATTGTTGCTCAGTATGATTGACTTTGATGTGATATTGGGTTTGGATTGGTTATCTCCATATCATGTTGTTCTTGATTGTCACGCTAAGACGGTGACGTTAACTATGTCGGGAATTCCAAGGGTTGAGTGGAGCGGTTCTGTAGATTATATACCAAGTAGGGTGATTTCATATTTTAAGGCTCAGCGCATGGTTGAGAAGGGTTGCCTATCTTATTTGGCTTTTGTGAGGGATGATAGTGCAGAGACTCCTATCATTGATTCTGTTCCGGTGGTACGTGATTTTTCGGATATGTTTCCTGTAGACCTGTCGGGCATGTCGCCTGACAGGGATATTGACTTTGGTATTGATTTGGTGTTGGACACTCAACCCATTTCTATTCTACCGTACCGTATGGCACCGACGGAGTTGAAGGAATTGAAAGAACAACTTTAGGAACTCCTTGATAAGGGGTTTATTCGGCCTAGTGTGTCATCTTGTGGTGCACCGGTTCTATTTGTGAAAAAGAAGGATGGTTCTATGAGAATGTGTATTGATTACATGCAGTTGAACAAGGTCACAGTCAAGAACAAGTATCATTTGCCTCGTATTGATGATTTATTCGACCAGCTTCAGGTAGCGAGGGTGTTCTCTAAGATTAATTTGAGGTCCGGTTATCATCAGCTGAAGATTCGGTATTCATATATTCTTACGACATCTTTCAGGACCCGATATAACCATTATGAGTTCTTGGTGATGTCTTTTGGGCTGACCAATGCCCCGGAAGCATTCATATATTTGATGAACAGTGTATTCCATCCCTATTTGGACTCATTCGTCGTTGTACTCATTGATGACATCCCGGTGTACTCTCGTAGCTAGGAGGAGCATGCTCAGCATTTGAGGATTAAATTACAGCGATTGAGGGAGGAGAAGATTTATGCAAAGCTCTCCAAGTGTGAGTTTTGGCTCAGTTCAGTAGCATTCTTGGGACATATAGTGTCCAGCGAGGGTATTCAGGTGGATCCGAAGAAGATAGAGGCGGTGCAGAGTTGGCCTAGAACGTCCTCAGCCACGGAGATTAGGAGCTTTCTTGGTTTGGCGGGTTACTACCGTCGCTTTGTGGAGGGATTTTCATCTATTGCATCGCCCTTGACCAAATTGACCCAAAAGGGTGCTCCATTCAGGTGGTCGGATGAGTGTGAGGAGAGCTTTCAGAAGCTCAAGACTGCTTTGACCACAGCTCCAGTGTTAGTTCTACCATCATCCTCAGGTTCTTACACCGTGTATTGTGATGCCTCGAGAATAGGCATTGGTTCTGTTTTGATGCATGAGGGTAGGGTGATTGCCTATGCCTCACGCCAGTTAAAGACCCATGAGAAGAACTATCATGTCCATGATCTTGAGTTAGCAACCATTGTTCACGCCTTGAAGATTTGGCGTCATTATTTGTATGGGGTTCATTGTAAGATCTGTACATTGGAGATGGCTCCGTACGAGGCTTTATATTGGAGGAGGTGTAGATCTCCTGTTGGATGGTTTGAGATAGGTGAAGCTAGGCTCTTAGGTACAAACTTGGTCCAGGACGCATTAGATAAGGTGAAATTGATTCAGGAGCGGCTTCGCACGGTGCAGTTTAGGCAGAAGAGCTACGCGGATAGGTGGGTTTGCGATGTGTCTTTTATGGTTGGGGAGAAGGTTTTGCTGAAGGTATCACCCATGAAGGGTGTTATGAGGTTTGGGAAGAGGGGTAAGTTGTGCCCCAAGTTAATTGGGCCTTTTGAGGTGCTTCAGAGAATAGGGAAGGTGGATTATAAGCTTGCCTTTACACCTAGCTTGTCGAGTGTGCATCTAGTGTTTCATGTTTCCATGCTCCGGAAGTATATTGGAGATCTGTCCCATGTTTTGGATTTCAGCACGGTTCAGTTGGAGGGTGATATGACTTATGATGTGGAGCCGGTGGTTATTTTGGATCGGCAGGTTCGTAGGTTGAGGTCAAAGGATATAGCTTCAGTGAAGGTGCAATGGAGAGGTCAGCCTATGGAGGAGGCCACCTGGGAGATCGAGCGGGAGATGCGGAGCAGATATCCATGCCTATTCGAGACTCCAAGTATGTTTCTAGACCCATTCGAGGACGAACGGATGTTTAAGAGGGGGAGGATATAACGACCCGGCCGGTCGTTTCGAGAGTTATAACCCTGTTTTCCCCATTTCTACTTCTTTTTGTATTATTTAGCTATATTATATTTTATCGGGTTAGTTGGTTCGGGTCCGGAAGGAACTCGAAGTGAAATGAGACACTTAGTCTCGTAATTGAAAATTTTAAGTTAGAAAAGTGGACCGAATATGGACCTATGTGTAAACGATCTCGGATTTGAATTCTGATGGTTCTGTTAGCTCCGTTAGGTGATTTTGGACTTAGGAATGCATTCGAATGTGAGTTGGAGGTCCGTGGTAGAATTAGGCTGGAATTGGCGAAATTGGAAATATGGCGATTTCGGTCGACAGTGAAAAATTTGATATCGGGGTCGGAATGGAATTCCGGAAGTTGGATTAGGTTTGTAGTGTCCTTTTTGACATGTGTGCAAACTTTGAGGTCATTCGGACGTGGTTTGGTTGGTTTCGACATTGGTTGCAGAATTTGGAAATTTAAAAGTTCTTAGGCTTGAATCCGAGGGTAATTGGGTGTTTGGATGTTGTTTTGACTGATTCGAAGGTTCGACCAAGTTTGTATGTTGATATAGAACTTGTTGGTATTTTTTGTTGAGGTCTCGAGGACTTCGGGATGATTTCAGAAGGTTAACGGGAAGTTTGAAGTTGGAAAAATGCAGCTGGTGCTGCTGTTCTGGTGTGGCCGCACCTGCGGGTTGGGAACCGCAGGTGCGGAATTTAGTCGCAGGTGCGGGGTTTGGAAGCCTGGGTTTTTATCGCAGAAGCGGATGAAGGGTCGCACCTGCGAGACCGCATGTGTGAAGAGGTGATCGCAGGTGCGGGTTTTAGGACCTTAAGTGACTTCCGCAGATGCGGGCTTTTGGGCGCAGAAGCGGAGGACGCAGGTGCGCTATCTGGACCGCAGATGCGGTTTTGCTGGGCAGAAAGGCATAAATTGAACCCTTCGCGAATGTTTGGTCATTCTTTACAATTTCAACTCGGTTGTTGGAGCTTTTTGAGGGTTTTGAAGAGGGATTTCATTGAGGTACGTTACTTGAGCCTAATACTCATATATGTGGTGATTTTTCCGTTGTTTAATCATTGTAATTAGTGAAAATGAGGGGTTAGGGCTTGGAATTTTTGGAGAGTAATTTAAGGATTTGAAGGACCAAACGATGTCGGATTTAGATGAATTTGGTATGGTTAGACTCGTGAGTGAATGAGCTTTCTAATTTTGTGAATTTTGTCAGATTTCGAGATGTGGGCCCAGGTGCCGGGTTTGAGCCAATTTCGGATTTTGGTCTAATTTTGAAGGCTTTCTTGTGGAATTCATTCCATTAGCGTATATTGATGGTATTGTACTGAGTGTGAATAGATTTGGAGCATTTGGAGGCTGAGTCCAGAGGCAAGATCATTGCGGGGTAGAGATTTGACCGGTTTTAGGTAAGTAACGATTGTAAATCTAGTCTTGAGGGTATGAAACCCCGGATTTTGTATCATTCTACTATTTTTAGTGACGCACATGCTAGGTGACGGGCGTGTGGGCGTGCACTGTAGGGGATTTATGACTTGGTCCATCCCGTAGCAACTGTAAAGTTGCATACTTTGTTGAAACCATATGATACTTATATGTTTTAGAAAGAATTTCTGTAAATTGAGTTGAATGCCATGTTTGGGCCTTGTGCCAATGCTGTTTGGACCCTTAGGGGCTGTTTCTTACCATCCTCTCATTGTTTTCGGTTGAAAATCTATACTCAGTCATGTTTATACTTGTTTACCACATAACTCAGTTTTATGACTCTATTTTTTATGCATATAAATGTTTTGGGCCGAATTCCCTGTTTTACTGAAATGCTCGAGTGGCTTGAGAGGTTTATGACTGAGTGAGGCCGAAGGCCTGATTTGTGAGGATGAGTATGGATCGGGGCTGCCCGCCTGCAGCATACTTTATTATTATGGCACGTAAGTTTTCCATGCAGCACGTGAGTTGTCCGTGCAGATTATAGCGCTTGGGTTGAAGAAGCCCCTCCGGAGTTTGTACATACCCCAATGAGTGGAGGTACCTACTGAGTGCGAGTGTCGAGGTACTGGGAGGCATGAGTGATTGTGAGGTATGCCCGAGTGGCACGAGTGACTGTGAGTTTTGCCCGAGAGGCTGTTTATGAGTGATGTTTTGCCCGAGGGGCTCTTTATGATTTCATCATTTTTGCTCACCTTTACATTTTTCCTCTGTCTAAAAACTATTAAAAAATATCTTTAAATGATTTTTACTGGAACTGGGTTACACGAGATATTTTGATTCAAATCCTGATTTTTAAAAGCATGTGGTATTTTACTGAGATTTCCCGATATGAATGTTATATACTTTATTGCTCGTCACTACTGCTTAGTCTTTATTTATTGTTATTACTTACTGAGTTGGCGTATTCACGTTACTCCATGTACCTTGTGTGCATATTGAGATGTAGCTGGTCACGGTAGCGGTTATTGAGTTTTCTGGTTGCAGATTTTCTTGGAGATAGAAAGGTAGTTGTTGGGCGATCGCAGCCCCTGCTCTTCTCCCTCTTATCTTCCTCTAGTTGTATTTAGCTATTTTCCAGGCTGAGTTAGCCTTGATATTGTTAGACAGATTGTAGTAGATGCTCATGACTAGTGACACCCCGATGTCGGGCTTTTCCTTCCGCACTTTTATTTTGATTGGAACTCCTTTACGAAGATTTTTATGTTAAATAACCTTGAAATTATCTTTAAAATAAAAATATCGGTTTATTTTAGAAATGAGTCGGCTTGCCTAGTTTCACGATAGGCGCCATCACGAGAGGGGTTAGTTTTGGGTCGTGATAACTTCATACTTACATAGGTGATTCCTAAGCGTGTTATCCCGTATATACACTATTTAATATACCCCGTATCAAATTTAGAAGCCATTAAAAAGCTTTAACATTTTATCCTTGGTACTGAACATTGTCTCATCACGAGAATGGACCAAAAATAAATTTTATTTGACTATGTTGAACCGTCATTAATGACTTTGTTTGATCTCCTTGAACCTAGATCTTGGGATCTCTAGTATTCTAGGTAGAGTTACCGCCACAGTGACTTGTCCTCGGCCATAGTCCCATTCCCTTTGATAACTTCTCAACCGCCTCTCTAGGTAGGCCTTTTGTAAGAGGATCCGATACATTATCTTTTGACTTTACATAGTCAATTGTGATAATTCCACTAGAGAGTAGTTGTCTAACGGTATTATGCCTTCGTGGAATGTGACGAGATTTTTCGTTATACATAACGCTCCCAACCTTTCCTATTGTTGCTTGGCTGTCGCAATGTATGCATACAGGTGCCACAGGTTTGGGCCAAAATGGAATGTTTTCTAAGAAATTCCGGAGCCATTCAGCTTCTTCACCGGCCTTGTCTAAAGCTATAAACTCAGACTCCACTGTAGAGCGGGCGATGCATGTCTGTTTGGACGACTTCCAAGACACTGCTCATCCACCAATGGTAAAAACGTATCCACTTGTGGATTTTGATTCCGTTGATCCGGTGATCCAATTTGCATCACTATATCCCTCAACAACTGCGGGATAATTATTGTAATGCAATGCATAGTCATAGGTATATTTCAAATATCCCAAAACTCGTTTCATTCCTATCCAATGAGCTTGGTTGGGATTACTTGTGTATCGACTAAGCTTACTTATCGCACAAGCTATATCAGGTCGTGTACAATTCATAATGTACATTAAACTTCCCAACACTCGAGCATATTCCAATTGAGACTTGCTTTGACCTTTATTCTTTACAAGAGCATGGTTTAAATCAATTGGCATTTTTGCTTCTTCAAAGTCCGAATATATTTGAACTTTTCAAGTACCATTTTAATATAATGAGATTGATACAAAGCTAGACCTTGAGTAGTTTGAAGGATCTTTATTCCCAAAATTAAATCGGCAACTCCTAAGTCTTTCATATCAAACTTACTAGTAAGCATGCGCTTAGTAGCATTTATGTTAGCAATGTCGTTACTCATTATCAACATATCATCCACATATAAACAAACAATGACTATTTGATTTGGAGTATTCTTAATGTAAACATATTTGTCACACTCATTGATCTTGAAACCATTTGGCAACATTGTTTGGTCAAATTTCGCATGCCATTATTTTGGTGCTTGTTTAGTCCGTAAAGTGACTTAACAAGTCGACACACCTTCTTTTCTTTTCCGGGAACTACAAACCCTTCAGGTTGTTCCATATAGATTTCTTCCTCTAAATCTCCATTTAAGAAGGTTGTCTTTACATCCATCTGATGGATTTGAAGGCCATACACGGCGGCTAATGCTATTAACACCCGAATAGATGTAATCCTTGTTACCGGCGAGTATGTGTCAAAGTAATCAAGACTTTCTCATTGTATAAACCCTTTAACAACTAATCTTGCCTTATATTTGTCAATAGTATCATCAACTTTTATTTTCCTTTTAAAAATCCATTTAGAACCCAAAGCTTTATTTTCCGGAGGAAGATCAACCAATTCTCAAGTATTATTACTTAATATGGATTCTATCTCACTATTGACTACCTCTTTCCAATATTGTGCTTCCAAGGAAGACATTGCTTCTTTGAATGCTTAAGGCTCATTTTCCAACAAAAATGTCAAAAAGTCTGGTCCAAAGGAAGTAGTTGTCCTTTGACGTTTACTACGTCTTGGATTTTTCTCATTAAACGTACTTTTCTTTTCTTCTTCTCGAGGTCGCTTAGATTTTTCACTAGACGACTCACATTCATTTTTACACGGATAATATTCTCAAAATATTCAGCATTATCAGATTCGATTACCGTATTAATATGAATGTCGGGATTTTTTTATTTATGAACCAGAAAACGATATACTTTACTATTTCTTGCATATCCTATGAAAACGCAATCAACCATTTTCGGTCCAGTCTTCACCCTTTTGGGTTTAGGAATTTGCACTTTAGCCAAACACCCCCACACTTTAAAGTATTTTAAGTTGGGTTTCTTACCTTTCCATTTTTCATATGGAATAGATTGTGTTTTATTATGGGGAACTCGGTTGAGTATTTGATTCGCTGTAAGAATAGCTTCCCCCACAAGTTCTGGGGTAAACCCGAGCTTATCAATAAGACATCCATCATTTCCTTTAACGTTCAATTCTTTTTTTCCGCAATTCCATTAGATTTCGGTAAGTAAGAGGTAGTTGTTTGGTGAATAATGCCATATTCCAAACATATTTCTTCAAAATGAGATTCATATTCACCACCCATGTCACTTCTTATTATTTTGATCTTTTTGTTTAGTTGCGTTTCAACTTCATTTTTGTATTGCTTGAATGCCTCAATTGCTTCATCTTTACTATTAAGTAAGTAAATATAGCAATATCTAGTACTATCGTCAATAAAATATATGAAATACTTTTTCCCACCGCGAGATGGTATTGACTTCATGTCGCAAATATCTGTGTGAATTAAGTCTAAAGGATTTGAATTCCTTTCAACTGACTTATAAGGATGTTTAACATACTTTGATTCCACACATAATTGACATTTCGAGTTATTGTATTCAAACTTAGGCAATACTTCTAAATTAATCATTTTTCGCAAAATTTTGAAGTTGACGTGGCCTAAACGTTCATGCCATAAATTATTTGACTCAAGCAAGGAAGAAGAAGCTGAAATTTTATTCATATCAATGGCAATTACATTGAGTTTGAAAAGGCTCTCCGTAAGGTAGACTTTTCCTACATACATTTCATTCTTACTAACTATAACCTTGTCAGAAACAAAACTACACTTAAAGCCATTCTTGACTAGAAGTGATGTCGAGACTAAATTCTTCCGCACATGAAGGACATCATTTAGAGTCACAATCTTGCCAGAAGTCATCTTCAAAGCTATCTTGCTCGTTTCTTCAATTTTTGCAGTAGCGGAATTTGCCATAAAAATTGTCTCGTTGGGTCCATCTGGAGCATAAGAATTAAACAACTCCTTGTTAGCACAAACATAACGAGTTGCTCCCGAATCAATCCACCATTCTCTAGGATTTCCGACTAGGTTGCACTCCGAAAGCATGGCACATAAATCGTCTATTTCATCATTCTTCTCAACCATGTTTGCTTGACTTTTCTTCTTGTCCTTCTTTGGTGCATGACATTTAGCAGCCTTGTGTCCAACCTTTCCACAGTTGTGGCAATTACCTTTGAACTTCTTTTTGCTTGGGTAATTCTTTGGTCCAGACGACTTCTTTCTCTTTTTGCTCGTTGAAGCTTCCTCAACAATATTTGCACCCATAATTGTTGAATTTCCACAAGACTTCTTCTCAGCAGCCTTGTTGTCCTCTTCAATCCGTAGGCGAACAATAAGGTCTTCAAGCGTCATCTCCTTACGCTTATATTTCAAGTAATTCTTGAAGTCCTTCCATAGCGGAGACAACTTTTCAATAAATGCCGCAACTTGAAATGCTTCATTTATGACCATACCTTCGATCATAAATTTATAATTAGTAAAATAATCAATATCTTGAATAAAAATATTGACTTGGTTTATACCTTCAGCAAGGAGGTCATGAACAATAACTTGCAATTCTTGGACTCGCATTATGACAGATTTACCGTCAACCATTTTGAAATCCAGAAATTTGGCGGCCACAAACTTCTTTAGTCTGACATCCTCAGTCTTGTACTTCTTTTCAAGAGCATTCCACAATTCTCTTGATGTTTTCATGACGCTATAAACATTGTACAAGTCGTCTTCCAAGCAACTTAAAATATAGTTTTTGCATAAGTCATAATGTTTCCATACCTCAGTAATCACAAATCGCTCATTTTCAGGAGATTCTTCTCCCAGAACTGGAACGTCTTCACTGATAAAGCATTGTAAACTGAGTGTGGTCAG
This sequence comes from Nicotiana otophora, assembly GCA_000715115.1. Classification (NCBI taxonomy): domain Eukaryota; kingdom Viridiplantae; phylum Streptophyta; class Magnoliopsida; order Solanales; family Solanaceae; genus Nicotiana; species Nicotiana otophora. The sequence goes on from AWOL01S0000417.1 coordinate 456,872, forward strand.
GTAGAAGAATATTTTCTGCTGCCAACGCTTAAAGTCCACACCGGAAAACTTTTTAGGTTTTTCTGCTGGTGTCATCGCCGATGCAGGAGTTGTGCGACTTGAAGACGCAGTTGCCATTGCAGCAGTAGTCCCAACAGAACCATTTTGTTGTTCCGTACTTGTTATCATTTTTCTGTAAAAGAAATTGACAAACAGAATTAGTATCTCGGTGAAGTTTTAATATCTTCAAACTGAATATAAACAATCGAGTTTTTATATCTCGGATTGAGTAAAAAGTCACAAAAACTTTAATCTCAAACTGGAGTAAAAAATTCGAAGATTTTAATCTCCAAAACGGGAGTAGAAAATCAAAAAGATTATAGTCTCCCAAAGCAGAAAGTAAGATGAATACAGAAATAAATATTAAATTCTTTAAGCTTGTTATCACTCTGTATTCAAAACCAGTAAATCAATAAACGTTAGTTTAAGGAAAAAATTAAGTAGGAAAAATTCTGAGCCCACAAGTTTCTTGTGTTTCTCTAAGGAATTTAATCTCCTCACAATGCTCAAGGTTGCGGATTAATTCCTCCCAGGATAGAACGGAATAACCATTCTGTGATAGTGGCACTTCAAATCATAGAATTTCGGCGAACAGAAATGGCGGAGCAAATGACACAAAATGCTTACGTTTTGCTTTTGAAAAACCAATGCAGTATACAGAAAATTGAGGGGAGAGATTTCAGATTTTTCAGTGGTGGAAAATGAGGCTAAGCCTCTCTATTTATAGACAATGAAAGGGTGAGACGAAGAGGTGCCTCTTCCATTTTCAAATTCACACCCCAATGAAAGGGTGAGATGAAGAGGTGCAATCCAAGAGGTGTCTCTTCCATTTCCCATTCACACCCCTTAAAAACGCAACAGGATGTGATCTTTCTAATAAGAGCTTATATAATGCATCCAAAGAGGTGTGGCGTAGTGATTAATAGAATAGGTTGAGAATTTGAGGTCTTATGTTCAAATCTAATGGACACGGAAATACTAGATGATTTCTTTATCGATAGCTGTGTTGGTATGAGATAGTAGACAACCCTTGAAATTAATCGAGCCAGGTCAAAGAAACATTTATATAAATGATGAAAGACAAAACTAAAAGGACTAGAAAAATAGACAAGTAAACTATATAGTCAGCGCAAAAGCTATTGAGTACCTTAGCTTGTGATCTAGATCTGCCATCGTATCTATAAATATTTGACTGTAAACTTAGTTATTATTGCCTATTAACTTGATGTTGCTATAGGAGTCTATAAATTTTAAATCCCAGCTAGATCCGCCTAATTAGATAAGCTTTAAATGGATATCCAAATATATAACTGTTGGAGATTCCAGGTGTTTACACAGAACTTGTTCATGGCAAACAAGATATATAGATCTAGAAGATTATGACAACTATTCTCAATTTCTCATTACTTAGTTTTTTTATTTCAACAAAACAATAGTATGAAATGGAGTAGTATTATAACTCCAATATCCATAAACCAGTTCTTCCTACTCAAATAGTAGTAAATGCATAAATAGTTCTGACATATATTAACTACTATTTCAAAAGAACTTTTGCTTATAGATTAGCTAAGGCAGTGAAGGAAATTGTAGGATATCTTGCTCACACTTACTACAAAGGAATATATCTGGAATAGCTTCTTGGTTTGGGATATTAACACAACGAGTGTGTTGCCAAACTTCACAAATATCACAACAAACCATCCTTTCACCATCTTCGTCTTTTGTCCCACAAAGGCAATCCACAACAATATTATCCTTAATTCCTTCAAATAACCCTATATTATTATGATCAATATTGGACATAACCCCTCCTAAAACAATCTTGTTTCCAGGTTTCATCACATTAAAAACCAATTCTGTACCAATAATAGGACTCAAATTGTTAATTGATCTTATGGCAAAGTTCCTTAGTCCCCAATAGATATTCCCAAATGTTCTTTCCACTTCAATCTTTAGCTCATCAAATGTGACATCTTTTCTTAATATGAAGCACTCAAATGGGGTCATTACTTTTTCTTCAACCCCAAATCCATTCTTGGTTACCAACATAATTGCACAATAAATCTTTGATTTGTCAACTTCAATTCTTGAATCCGCCTCCCCTTTATATTCCTTAAGGAAGTATTTCGCATCCAAGATTATTCGAGAAGCTGTTGGGATTGTAGCAAAGACACCTGTGTAATTAGACATTCCCTTGAGCTCTTTTAGGATATTCTTGTACAAGAAATATATGTCCTTCATAAGTTGAACCCATGTGATTTTGTATTGTTGACTCCCTTTTGAGTCATTAACCCAAAAACCTTGATCATGCTTAGGGAATGCTTTAGATATGTCCTCTAAACAATATTCCAAAACTTTGGTTACTGGATTTAAGCATCGACGAACTAAATACTTCCCAACAATATGATTTCCCAATGACTTGAGCACGAAATCTAGTAATCCAGTGTCACCAATGTAAGCACGAGCAGCATCACGAACCTCTTGCCTAGAAATCCACCGCGATTCAGCTCTTTTTAGGGCTTCCACAACAACCCTAATAGCCATCTCAACGCGTTTAGGTGACCATCTACATGTGTTATCTACCAATAGCCCCGGGTAACAAGAGCTAAGGTTACTTTCTTTTGGAATTCGCGATTTGAGCTCCAGCATGAAATGAAATGTGTCACAAAGTGTGACTAATGTGTGACCTGATAACATTTGGTACCTTGATAACACTGTTAATATCTCATGATTATTTATGTGATGTGCTAATAAGGCTAATGGCATGTTTTGTATGGCATTGATTGCACTTTGATATGTTTCTTGAGTTACTCCAAAGCTTCCACGGCCAAATCTATAGCCCCAATGTCCAAACCATGGCTCACCATAGGCCACTGTGTTCAGTAGCCTTAGATCTATGCCTTTCTTCTGTGAGATATCTCTTAAGCTCACTTTCCTTCAAAATAAATGAAATATTAGAAAATTTATTTCTGCCTCTGATCTCAAATATTAGTCGTTTTGTTAATTTGAATTTGCTTAAAAGTTTGACGTTTTAGAAAAATAAGAAATCATTTAGTATTATTGTTTGTTGATTTGTCCTTATTGTATTAATTAAGTGAAACGTTTGAAAAAAGACAGAGTAATTTAGACAAATATTTATATGATTAAGACAGCGGAGTGTATAAAAACCTTAAACGACAGATAATATGAATCACAGAATATCATAAACTTGGAATATTATGTAAAGGTTAAACCTCTTGCTTAATTTATCAGAACATACATCTCTCATAAAATTAGACACAAGCTTTTATTTAGTCGTTGAGAATTGACTCTATCTAAAGATAATTTGATCTTTTACCTGACTCCACCAATATGGACAAAAAAATCTAAATTGTATGTCCCGTCAAATAGGCTCGCATAAAATGCAAAGGATAACAAACCTTGCACGAAGTCCAACGCAAAGGCGATCCCAGAAGTCCATGATAGAGTGGCCAGGCAAGTCAGAACCAGTCTCCAAACCATTGATACATAGCAAATGCCCACAACCATTAGAGTGAAACACACCATGCATTATATGACCCTCTAATTCAATCAAATTCGACGACTTACTTCTAATTTCTCCTACTACTGCACCACCATTTGTATTATAATTGTTTTGGTTACTGCCAGCTCCTTGATTATCATACCTCAAACAAGCTGCTACTGTGTCCTTTGAAGGCAACAGGAAATGGTACTTCTTGTTGCAGATCAGATGGTTTCCCCAGCCTGTGCTACATTTTAATTACTACAACCATGAGAATATAAAAACAACCTACCTAAAATACGAACACAAGATTACAAAGATCTTCTTCCTTGATGCTAGCAACTCTTTCTTCTCATATTATTTGACATAATTAGGAACGAGTCTAAATACTTTTATACCCTTTGTTGTATAAGAATTTTTACAATATAATACCCGAAAAATAATTTATTGGTAACCATCTATAATAATTGAGATTAGCAACCTAAAAAATACGTATTTTTGTGGTGAACTTAAAAAATACGTATTCAAATAAGTGTGATTCACTTATTTGTTTTTCCTACGTGTATATATGGGGACAGATCACGTCCATTTTTCACCAGACACAAACCTAACAATGAAGTTACATGTTACGAAGTATTTCTATTCTTAAGTACATTCACTAATCACTATCCTATCACTTGCATTATACATATATAGTTGACAACATAAATACGTTTTTCACTATAAGTGTTAGGGGATGTCCGTTACACGTTCGATCGAACCCAACAATTTTGTTTCAAATCCTATATTTATCCTGAAAAATCCATTGAATATATACAAATTATTAATTTAGAACCCGGTAACTTAAAAGGATTAGAATTCCAAACCTATAAGATTCAAATTTTAGCTCCGCCTCTGATATGTGTACCTTAGCATATTATATAACAGGTGTGCGACTATTTTTTTTATCTACTAATGAACAATATTTCCTGAATCAAGAAAGTTAAACAAACTGTTACCACATAACTACACAATGTCCAAAATTGAACAACAAACAGTTCTCAGATGCAGAAGTTTATATATACCTATATATTGACAGTGTTTGCAATGAGGATTGAGGGACAATTCAACTGGTTCTTCAACAACAAACAGGAATATATGCATCGGCGGATGTCGATGAACTTCCAGCTGAAATGACCAGCTAGCCATGGCATGATCACCATTTTCTTCTGGCTGTGCAAATTCCAAAAGAAGTTTAACATTTTGCTCAAAGTTACACTCTATGAACTCTGTAGCAAACCCTTGTTCACCAAAAGTCTTGAATTTAAAAACCCTTTGGTCATTTCTCTTCCTTTTCTTTGATCCACTTAGATCTAAATTCGACATCTTAATCTTCTCCTTCATGTACAAACAAAGAGGAACCAAAATAACACGAATTTCAAGAAAATTTAAAGGGAGTTAGTAGTTACCACTTACCAACCTCTCTAGCTAGCTTAGGTTAAAAAAATTAAAGGAAACTAATAAAAAGGATCACACGTACTTTGCCAAAAGGACTAAATTTATAAAAGATTTTTACAAGCCTGTTGATAAGCATGAAATGTTTGTAGAAATTGGAATTGTTGCAAATCTATCGCAGAAAGCAAGAGTTACTTACATGCATGCAATTAAAAAATAAAGCCATGCTTTTGGCCATGACAAATCTTAACCATTTAAATTGCTTTGTGTCCCGGCAAATTCTAAGGTCAGTTGAGGCACGCTGAAAGTTACGTTATTAAGGTGGTACTATATTTAGTATGAAAAATAACACAATATTACTGGCCAACTACTTAGCTAAGTCCTTTAATTTTAAGTAAGATATTAGAGTTTAAACTCTTAATCGAGACATATAATCACTATCAAATTAAACACGTATTGTTCATGCAAAGCAAACCGTGAGGTATATGTTGGAGGTATTATGCGTAATAGTAAAGGTGAATGAATCGTTGTATTATAAAATTTATAAAAATAAAAAAAGTCCAGTAAAATACTCTTACTGACACTACTAAAAAGATAAGATTAGCGACAGATAAAATATGTAGCTAAACAGAAAAATCTGTTACTAATTATATTTGCCACTAATCAACAACAACTTTTCAAGAAATTATGTTAGCTACAAGCACTTTAGCGACGAAGTTCATAACTAATTTCAGCTTTTTTGGTAGTGTGTATTCTGACGAACCACCTAGGTTATATTTAAAAGAATGGGATAATGTACCAGCTAGACTCTCCTTATTTAATATCTATAATATTATCTTTTTTATGTAATATGAATAGTGTTCCAAAAAGCTATACATATAATAGTCCTTCTAAGTGAATGAGTTTAATTTGGAGTATGAGTGTTAAAGCACCCTATTTGCACCATGAATGCAGACATAACTTGTTTAATACAAAATAAAATTTATAACCTCAGAACTTTCAAAAAAGGTACTGTAGATAATAAACATTACTGTAACAAAGTATTTAAGAAATCATAAAGGATAAGATAAATTGTTTCACCCTCTAAATAGTTTTGAGATAAAATGTGTCAAAGTATATCCTTCGGACTTCTCTGGAAGGGAAAAAAAAGAGTTTTACACAGTAGCTGCCCCAAAATAATAATCGATAAATGTATATTTTTTATATATATTAATGTATCTTTTATATATTTTTTTTTTTGGGGGGGTGGGGTGACTGTAAGTGTATATTTGTTTATATATTTAGCTAGCGACTATAATTATTTTAGGTTGATCTGCCAAATGTGCTCAAAGCCCAAAAAAATAGCAGACTATTAAAAACATAATACAAAAGATTAGCATTAATTAATAAATAACAAATATGGTAGTAAAATATTTATACATATAGCGTATTTCATTCAATTCAAATCGGCAAGAATCAAGCTGCTTAAAAAGGTATTTAATATCTTTCCCTATTTTTCTTTCCATTCCATAACATGTTTTATATTTTCGTTGGAAACCAATCCATTCCATAACATATTTTTTTCTTTCCATACATGGACCTTTTTATATAATGTAATGTAGCGAAATTATACATCTTTATATTGTGATGAAATAAAATACATATATTTCATGAAAAAAATATAATATATGTTTGTGGTATATATATATTATAAATCATGGATTTTTTAGAAATATTCATGTATATATGCATAGGTTGTTTATACACGTCTTTATATTTAAATATATATCATCGATCCATTTCATAACAGATTTTTTCCTTTTTATACATGAACCTTTTTATTCAACTTAATCCTAGCAAAATTATATATCCATATATTCTAGTGAAGTAAAATACATATATTTCGTGAAAACAATATAATGTATGTTTGTGGTATATTATAAATCATGTATTTTTTTTAGGAAAAATCATGTATATATGGATATGTTATTTATACACTTATTTATATTTAAATAGATATTATTAATATACCATTTATATTTTGCACTAATATAACGTGAATATTTGTATAAATTATTAGTATATAAACAGTATATGTGACATATTTGTTTTTCCTTCTATATACATATTAGTGGCATGTTATTATTTTAGATTAAATTTTATGTAAGGTATTTTCTAGCAATATACTTTGAATAATATCAATATAAGTTATATATGTGGTACAAATACATATAAAAAATATACGACATATTGATGAAATATTTACATTATAAATTATCACAATATAATATACTTAAAATATATTAAAGGTATATTTTGAGTTAAAATAAAATTGTACAGAAAAAGGTTAAAAACTCAACAAACAAATGAAATTCTCATTGTGCAGAGGGAATTATTTTTGAGATATTCTTCTTTCAGAATCTTTTATATATTTGGGTAAGTGTTATTTATGGAAGAGAAAAAAAAATATGGAAGAGTTGGAAAAGAAAATGTAGTAAAAAGTGTCCACCGCAATCGAAAATATCCAGCAATTTCGACAAGCACATGAAGACCACAAACGTCAATGAGCCACCCTAGATGCAGCAGAACCAGAGAAATGCACCTCAAAGACATGGTACCAACGCCAAAACTCCAATTATGGGTGGAAAACAAAGCACTATGAACATCTCGAAACCCTCATTTGCGGACACAGTTCATACCAGTCTGGAAAGTACCTCCGGCTCTAAGAAGCAAGTGGAAATCAGACATGGAACTCATCTTGGTAAGCCTGTTGTCTTTTTCAGTGCTGAGGACTATTTTATGAATTTAGCCGAAGATTGCAAATGGACAATAATAGAGAAATTTACCAAAGGAAGACCAAACATGGAGGAGATGAGAAAACTTTTCATCAGCCAATTCCATCTTAAAGGACCTGTTAAGATTGCATACAAAGATCATAAATATATTTATATTGATTTCAATAACGAGGACGATTATAATCATATTTATCTTAAGCCATACTTAGTTCTTGGAGGTCACAACATGAAAATACTCAAATGGACTACAGATTTCAAACCGAAAGTTGAAACTTCCATTGTACCTGTTTGGATACTTATACACCAAATGCCTTAGCATCTATTTATATGGGAGATAGTTTCAAGAATGATTCCAGCTGTTGGACATGCAATTGCACCTGACCAAGACGCATACTCCAAATCTAGGGGTAATGTGGCTAAGGTTAAGATTGAAATAGATCTTCTTAAGCCTAAATTAAATAAACTTTGGCTAGGTTTTAAAATGCTCGATGGCAGTGAAGATGGAGAATGACTTCAGATAGAGTATGAAGATGTCCCAAGTTATTTGCAACTATTGCAAACTTCATGGGCATAATGAAATCCAATGTTGGACAAAGGCCAGGGATGAGAGAATTAAGAAACAGAGGGAGGAAGTACAGAGCAATCCTGTAATCATTACTCATGAACCAAATGTTAATAGTGATGGCTTTCAGAATGTGACCAAAAAAAAAGGAAAAAGTTCAGGTAAAAAGACTGTGGGTTTTGTTAATGAGAATATGGTTAACATAAATACAAATCAAAATCCAAAGACAAGTTCTATCCAAAATGTTAGGGAGGCTTCAAACCAAAATGACAGGGAGAAGAACACTTCAGGAACACAAGAGAACAGGGTTCCTTCTTCTTGAGAACAAGAGAACAAAACCGCAGCAAGTACCACAACAAATAAGGAGATTCAAGAAGAAACAGTGGAAATTATTTCTATAAAAGGACGTCGGATTGGGAATGCAACAAATCAGTGTTCTACACAAAGTTAATTGGGTCCAGTTGAAGTATCAGTGAGGCAACAGGAGCAGAATGCTAAAAGTAGTAAATCCAAATCAGTTAGTAATCAGAATCCAGAAGTCCATGCAACAGCTCAAAAGTCACATGACAAAATTGTAATACAAAAGGCATCTCAAACCATCAACTATACGATCCAGAATGATCATCAATCTGTAGGAGATCAGCAACTTACCATGTCACCAACTAGCCAGGATTCCCTTACTATTGTACCAGACTCACCTAGTAAGGAAGGTAACACCACTAGGGTTCATGATCATGGTGAGAAGTTTTAGGATGCATCAAATAAGGGTAACGAATACTTGTCATCTGGGGAAGAAGATAATGATGACGAATATGAGAGCATAGAGGGAGATACCTCTAGTGATGATCAGGGAAAGGAAACTACTAATAAATTGGTGGAGCCTTTTTCATCTCAACAAAGCCAGGAAGAACTTTATGATGTTAATGTGGATCAGGAATTTGGTTATATTATAGAACAACATCATCTATCTCCAAGGGATGTTACTAATGTCAGAGGAAGAGGAGGGGGAAGACAAAAAGGTAGAGGTGGAGGTAGAAATAGCCAAAGTATTCATAATACCAGGGCTCAGTCCAAGTCAGCTAAAACCATTTCATCATCAACTTTCCATGATTAAGTCAATAGTGTGGAACATTAGGGTTGTTAGGACCCTTGGTGCCTTTGAAAGGTTAAAATTACTTAAGTTGTCCAACAAAATTTCTTTTATTTCCTTGTTGGAACCCTTTTCCAAGATAAGAAAAATTCAAAATTATAAAAGAATGCTTTATTCTGAGTTTTGGTTTGTTAGTGAAAATAACAAGATTTGGATCTTCTCTATGAGTTTGTAGAATGCGAAGTGGTGGATGAAGATGAACAAGTCATCACTTGTGAGCTAGGAATGCCTGAGGGTATTCAATGCTTGGTGTCAATTGTTTATGCTAAATGCCAACACCAATTGAGACTACCATTATGGAATACTATTAGGGGTATTGCAACTTCTTATAACCTTCCATGGGCAGTAATTGGTGATTTCAAATGTATTACAGATACAGTTGAAAAGAAAGGTGGTCTTCCCCACAAAGCTTATAAAAGTATTCCTTTCTAGAATTGTATGGTAGATCGTTGCCTTACAGATGCTGGTTATAATGGTTCTACATATACTTGGTACAATGGTAGGTCTCTAAAATATATAATTTGGAAGAGATTGGATAAAGCATTACTGAATCATGAATGGCTGGACATATTCCCTAAGACACAAGTGTCACATTTGAGTAGGGTTGGCTTTGATCATTCCCCCTTATTGGTTACCACTGAAAAATGGCATAGGCAAGAAAACATATACTTCAAATTTTTGAATCTATGGACCGAACATCCTGAGTTCCTAGAGGTGGTAAACAATGCATGGAATAAGGAAGTACAAGGAGGGCCTTTTTGGAGTTTCCATTTGAACATGAAGAATACTGCTGCAGCTTTGTCTATGTGGCCTAAAGATAAAATATAGGACATCTTTGCCCGGACTAAAGAGCTGGAGAAACAAGTGTTAATATGTGAAGAGAGATGCTTAAACTCCAATACCATTCAAGATGGGGAACAACTAAACAAGAAGAATGTTGAGATGATTAGACACTTGAAGTTAGATGAGTCTTTCTGGAGGCAAAAAGCTGGTTTGAGATGGGCTGCTGAGGGTGATTTCAACACCAAGTTGTTTCATTCCTCTGTCAATAGGAGGAGGAGGAGGAAACTTTTGCTACACAGAATTCAAAAAGGTGATGGATCTTGGGCAATTGGGGAGGAGGAAATTTCTACAAAAGCCATGAAATTCTATCAAAACCTTTTCAAGAAGGCCGATCAAAATATTAACCAAGCATTATTCAATACTATCCCTAAATTGATTAAATAGTTAGATAACAAGGCCCTGATTACTTTACCTACCAAGGAGAAAATTAAAGAAGTGATTTTTTCTTTATATGTTGATTCATCTCCAAGACCTGATGGCTTCTCTGCTAAGTTCTACCAAACATGTTGGGGTATTATCAAAGGGGACCTTGTTAGGATGATTAGAGCTTTTTTCTCTGGGAATTCTATTCCTAAATCTATCACTCATACATGTCTTATTCTCCTTCCTAAGATTGATAATACCAAAACCATGTCTAATCTTAGGCCTATTAGTTTAGGAAATATGTCTTGTAAGATTATTTCTAAGCTTCTAAACAACAGACTCTCTCTGTTACTGCCTAAACTCATCTCTTCTAACCAGTTTAGTTTTATAAAGGGTTGGTCTACTAGTGAAAATATTATGTTAGCTCAGGGGCTTATTCATAACATCTCCAAACCTAATCGGGGGGGTGGGGGGGGGGTGGGGGTGGGGTGGGGGAATGTGGTTTTTAAATTAGATATGTCGAAAACTTATGATAGGGTGTCATGGAAATTCTTATGTCTTTCTCTTAGGGTTATGAGATTCAGGGAGGGGTGGATAGATATGATATGGAGATTGGTATCAAATATCTGGTACTCAATCAACATAAATAGAACTAGGTCAGATTTTTTTAACTCATCTAGAGGGCTTAGACAGGGTGACCCATGTCTCCCTCTCTATTTGTTATTTGTGCAAAGCTTCTGTCAAAATTCATGAATAAGTTGCCTGAAAATGCTGATTTCAAGCCTTCTAATGTTGACAAGCATAGTCCAGTGATAACACACCTGTCATATGCTGATGATACCATTCTCTTCGCATCTGGAGTTTTGGAATCCATTAGATTGATGATGCTCAACTTGAAGATTTATGAAGAGACCTCTCGGAAACTCATAAGTAAGGAGAAATCTTTTTTTCTGGTTGCTCCAAAGGCATCACAAAATTTTATAGAGGAGATTAAGATGATCACATGTTTTCAACATAAACATTTTCCAATGATATATTTTAGGGCACCAATTTATGTAGGAAGGAAGAAAGTGTGTTAGTTTAATGATACGATTACCAAAGTGACCAATAGAGTGAAGGGATGGAACAACAAATGTAACGACTCGACCGGTTGTTTTAAACATTTGCACTTCGCTCGGTTGTTTGAGGGCATGAGTAACTTTGTATGATGTGCTTTAACTTTTGTGAATCGTCGGTTTTGGTTTGCAGGTATTTCGGAATCGAATTGGAAGAAAGAATTTCATTGTTGAAGCTTTACATTTAGAGAGTTAACCAAGTTTGACTTTTTAGCATTTGACCTCGGATTGGAATTCTGATGGTTCCATTAGCTCCGTTAGGTGATTTTGGAGTTAGGAGCGCGTCCGAAATGTGATTTGGAGGTCTGTAGTGGAATTAGGCTTGAATTGGCGAAAGTTGAAATTTCGGCGATTTCGGTCGGCAGTGGAAAATTTGATATTGGGGTCGGAATGGAATTCTGGAAGTTGTAGTAGGTTAGTAGTGTCATTTGTGATGTGTGTGAAAAATTTGAGGTCATTCAGACGTGATTTGGTTGGTTTCGTCATCGATTGTCGAATTTGTAAGTTTAGGAGTTTTTAGGCTTGAATCTGAGGGTAATTTGGTGTTTTGATGTTGTTTTGAGTGATTCGAAGGTTCGACTAAGTTCGTATGGTATTTTAGGATTGTTTGGTATATTTGGGTGAGGTCCCGGGGGCCTCGGGTGTATTTCGGGATGAGTTTTGAGTGAGTCCGGTCATTTACGGAACTCGGGTATGGTTCTGGTGCTTGGAATTTCGCGGACCGCGGCAGAATTTTGCGGACCGCGCTTGGAAGTTCTGCAGATCCACTGGTTCGACTTCGGAAGACTATATCTTTTGATCTACAAGGAATTTTGAGATGATGAAAAATCGAAAGTCGTAGCCCTTCGTGTCTAGTTTCTAGAAAAATAAAGAAGTCGTCATATGGACATCTGTAGAGAAAGTTATGGACAAAATACTAAAGCCTAGCAGTACAACCAACAAAAGCGCGGCCGTGCTCAAAATTTTGCAGACCGCAAAGTGGGAGGCCAGAGGTGCACTTTATAAACGGGGTTTAGGGAATTATTTCATATTTTGGACCTAGGGGGCTCGGTTTGTGGCGATGTTTCATGAGTTGTTCAAAAAATTCATCTAGGTAAGTGAGTCTAACTTGAATTGGTTAATATACATGAATATATCAATGATTTCATCATCTGATTAGTACTTTGAGGTGGAAATTTAGGAAAAATTGTAGAAACTTCATAAAATAAATGTTGAGGATTTGAATGTCGATTCGAAGTCGGATTTGAGTGAAACTAATATGGTTGGATTCATGAGTGAATGGGTGTTCTTAATTTTTGACTTTTATCTAATTCCGAGATGTGGTCCCGGGGGGCGGGTTTGAGCCAATTTTAGGTTTTGGGCTAATTTGATAGTTTTTCTTGTGAAATGCATTCCGTTAGTGTATATTGATGGTATTGCACTGATTGCGAATAGATTCAGAGTATTTGGAGGCCGAGTCGAGAGGCAAGAGTATTTCGGGGTAGAGATTTGATCGGTTTGAGATAAGTAACGATTGTAAATCTAGTCTCCTGAGGGTATGAAACCCTGATTTTGTATCATTCTACTATTTTGAGGTGACGTACATGCTAGGTGATGGGCGTGTGGGCGTGCACTGTTGGGGATTGTGACTTGGTCCGTCCCGTAGCAACTGTAAAGTTGTATATTTTGTTGAAACTATATGATACTTATATGTTTTAGAAAGAGTTTCTGTAAATTGGGTTGAATGCCATGTTTTGGGCCTTGTGCCAGTGCTGTGTGGACCCTTAGGGGCCTTTTCTTACTATCCTCTCACTGTTTTCGATTGAAAATCTATACTCAATCATGGTTATACCTGTTTACTGCATAACTCAGTTTTTATTACTCGATTTTGATGCATAAATATTGTTTTGGGTTGAATACCCTATTTTCACTTAAATGCCCGAGTGGCTTGAGAGGTTTATGACTGAGTGAAGCCGAGATATTTATGGGATCGGGCTGCACGCCGCAGCATGTTTGATATAGGCCGAGGGCCAGAGTGATTTATGCCATGATTTAGCTTGATATGGCGCTTGGTCTGAAGGAGCCCCTTCGGAGTCTGTACACACCCCCTAGTGAGTGCAGGTATCTACTGAGTGCGAGTGCCGAGTGCTGAATGTCAAGTGCCGAGTGACTGGGAGGCATGAGTGATAGTGAGGTATGCCCGAGTGGCATGAGTGATTGTGAGGTATGTCTGAGTGGCATGAGTGATTGTGAGGTGTACCCGAGAGGCATGAGTGACTGTGCGAAATTGATTCAGCTTGAAACATAACTCTTTGAATTGCTTCCATGCATTTGTATGCGTACATGAGCGCTCGGTATTAGTTGTGCATCGCCGGCTTGTGATTCTATGAACGAGGTTCGAGATGTGTATTATGTGTTTTGGTGATGGGCTAGTTTGGAGGAATTTAGGCCAGGTTTAGACCGCAGCTTAAGCTCGGTAGCTTCAATTGCAACTTATACAATTGGACCCATATGTCCGATAATAACCCTACAGTAGAATTTGTGGCTCGATGAGCAGTGAAATGGCGGTATGATGGGTATGATGTGACCGCGGGATGTGTTAAGACGATTTGAATATGACGAGAAGTGTTTTCTTGAAATAAAAAGGAAGGCCATTGGGTGTTGATTTTAATTTTGATGTGACGTACGGTCACGAGTGTGAATGTTTTGAAGGATCTATCACGTTGTTAAATTTTGGGGCAAATTAAATTCCCATGTCTATCAATGAGTTGGACTCAAGAAGAGTAAGTGGTTGTGTAGTAATGGTGGTCGCCTATGGGTATTTTGATATTGATGGCTCGAGAAAGATAATCTTCGAAGAGACTTAGAGTCGGTAACATTCTATTGGTTCTGGTAGGACAGAGATTGGGTAGCAAAGTATGAGGGAAGGCATGACGGGAAGCGTTTTGTGGTGGTTGAAGTACTAGCAGGTCAAGTAGGAGAAGTAGAGGTTGAGAAATTTCTTAAAGGAGATGATTTAACTGAAGTAAGAGTGGCAGATTAGCATATGAATTCACTAGTAGGGTAGTCGTGCGCCTTGAGAAAGTGTAGAATGGTTTGGAATCGTGTTNCGATTAGCATATGAATTCACGGGTAGGGTAGTCGTGCACCTTGAGAAAGTGTAGAATGGTTGGGAATCATGTTAGTATGTGATTTGGCCTGCAAACTCTATTTGGAGTGATGGTTACTGTTCAAAGGAATATTTAATATGGCATAAAGGAGTGTGTTTGAAATGAAGAGAGGCGTGAAGATCTGATTGTCGTGTCAGGTGCAATATGACTTCAGTTCGGAAGGTATTGTTAAACGTATAGTTGATGTCAATAGGGAAAGTGCAGACTTATACAAATGGTGGGCTAGCATGAACTCAAGAGAATTTACGGATTTCGTGGTCGTTGCACTTAGTGCAGTGTCATTGGGAGATGTCGGTAAGAAATTCCACAAGTGGGTTATCTCCTGTGTGAAGCTAGCGGTGGCGTGATGTTGATGAAGCTTTTGCGAGGAATATTACTTGCTACCCGGTAGGAGGTCGCGTGTGTAAGTGTGTGCAAAATTTGAGGCCAATTTTGGATTTTTGGCTAATTTGATAGCTTTTCTTGTGGAATTCATTCCATTAGCGTATATTTATGGTATTGTACTGATTGTGAATAGATTCAGAGCATTTGGAGGCTGAGTCGAGAGGCAAGAGCATTTCGAGGTAGAGATTTGATCGGTTTGAGGTAAGTAACGATTGTAAATCTAGTCCCGAGGGTATGAAACCCCGGATTTTGTATCATTCTATTATTTTAAGGTGACGCACATGCTAGGTGATGGGCGTGTGGGCGTGCACTGTTAGGAATTGTGACTTGGTCTGTCCCGTAGCAACTATAAAGTTGCATATTTTGTTAAAAGTATATGATACTTATATGTTTTAGAAAGAGTTTCTGTAAATTGGGATGAATGCCATGTTTTGGACCTTATGCCAGTGCTGTGTGGACCCTTAAGGGCCTTTTCTTACTATCCTCTCACTGTTTTCGATTGAAAATCTATACTCAGTCATGGTTATACCTGTTTACTGCATAACTCGGTTTTTATTACTCGGTTTTGATGCATAAATGTTGTTTTGGGTTGAATACCTTGTTTTTACTGAAATACCCGAGTGGCATGAGAGGTTTATGACAAAGTGAAGCCGAGGGCCTGATTCGTGAGGATATTTATGGGATCGGGCTGCAGCCGCATCATGTTTGATATAGGCCGAGGGCCTGAGTGATTTATGCCATGATTTGGCTTAATATAGTGCTTGGCCTGAAAGAGCCCCTCCAGAGTCTGTACACATCCCCAGTGAGTGCAGGTACCTACTGAGTGCGAGTGCCGAATGCCGAATACCGAGTGTCGAGTGTGGAGTGACTGGGAGGCACGAGTGATTGTGAGGTATGCCTGAGTGGCACGAGTGATTGTGAGGTATGCCCGAGTGGCATGAGTGATCGTGAGGTATGCCCGATAGGCATGAGTGACTGTGAGGTTTGCTCGAGGGGCTGTATATGAGTGATGTTTTGCCCGAGGGGCTATTTATGATTTTATCACTTTTGCTCACCTTTGCATTGAGCCTCTGTTTGAAAACTGTTGAAAAATATCTTTAAATGATTTAACTGGAACTGGGTTTAAACGAGATGATTTGATTCAAACACTGATTTTGTGTGTTGTATTTTACTGAGATTTCATGATATGAACTTTATATTTTTATTTCTCGTCACTACTGCTCAGTTTTTATTTGTTGTTGTTACTTACTGAGTTGGCGTACTCACGTTACTCCCTGCACCTTGTGTGCAGATTCAGGCGTATTTAGATATGGTAGCGGCTGTTGACTATTCCAGTTACAGATTATTCTGGGGGATAGCAAGGTAGCTGCCTGGCGATTGTAGCCCTGCTCTTCTCTCTCTTATCTTTTTTTAGTTGTATTTAGCTATTTTTCAGGCTGAGTTAGTCTTAAATATTGTTAGATATATTCTAGTAGATGCTCATGACTAGTGACACCCCGATGTCGGGATTTTCTGTTCCGCATTTTTGTTTTGATTTGAACTCATTTATGAAGATTTTTACGCTAAATAGCCTTGAAAGTATCCTTGAAATGAAATATCAATTTGTTTTGGAATGAGTCGTCTTGCCTAGTTCCACGACAGGCGCCATCATGACAGGTTAGGTTTTTGGGTCGACACAGATTAGTATCAGAGTTTTAGGTTACATAGGTCTCACGAGTCATGAGCAGGTTTAGTAGAGTCTTGTGGATCAGTACGGAGACGTCTGTACTTATCTTCAAGAGGCTGCAGAACCCTTAGGAAAATTTCACTATCTTGTATTCTATCGTGCGAAATTGATTCAGCTTGAAACATAACTCTTTGAATTCCTTTCACGCATTCGTATGCGTACATGAGCGCTCGGTATCAGTTGTGCATCGCCGGCTTGTGATTCTATGAACGAGGTTCGAGATGTGTATTATGTGTTTTGGTGATGGGCTAGTCTGGAGGAATTTAGGCCAGGTTTAGACGAAGCTTAAGCTCGGTAGTTTCAGTTGTAACTTGTACAATTGGAACCATATATCCGGTGATGACCCTACAGTAAAATTTGTGGCTCGATGAGTGGTGGAATGGCGGTATGATGGTATGATGTGACCGCGGGATGTGTTAAGACGATTCGAATGTGACGAGAAGTGTTTTCTTGAAATACAAAGGAAGGCCATTGGGTGCTTGATTTTTATTTTGATGTGACGTACGGTCTCGAGTGTGAATGTTTTGAAGGATCTTTCATGTTGTTAAATTTTGGAAAAAATTAAATTCCCATGTCTGTCAGTGAGTTGGACTCAAGAAGAGTAAGTGGTTATGTAGTAATGGTAGTTGCGAATGGGTATTTTGATGTTGATGGCTCGAGAAAGATAATCTTCGAAGAGACTTAGAGTCGGTAACATTCTATTGGTTCTGGTATGATAGAGATTGGGCAGCAAAGTATGAGGGAAGACATGATGGGAAGCGTTTCGCGGTGGTTGAAGTACTAGCGGGTCAAGTAGGAGAAGTAGAGGTTGAGAAATTTCTTAAAGGAGATGATTTAACTGAAGTAAGAGTGGCAGATTAGCATATGAATTCACTGGTAGGGTAGTTGTGTGCCTTGAGAAAGTGTAGAATGGTTTGGAATCGTGTTAGTATGTGATTTGGCCTGCAGACTCTCTTTGGAGTGATGGTTACCCTACAAAAGATTCTTTAATATGGCATAAAGGAGTGTGTTTGAAATAAAGAGAGGCGTGAAGATCTGATTATCGTGTCAGTTCGGAAGGTATTGTTGAACGTACAGTTGATGTAAATAGGGAAAGTGCAGACTTATACAAATGGTGGACGAGCATGAACTCAGGAGAATTTACGGATTTCGTGGTCGTTGCACCTAGTGTTGTGTCATTGGAAGATGTCGGTAAGGAATTTCACATGTGGGTTATCTCCTGTGTGCAGCTAGCAGTGGCGTGATGTTGATGAAGCTTTTGCGAGGAATATTACTTGCTACCCGATAGGAGGTCGCGTGTGTGATTGTGGCTGGAAAATTCATGAAAAGTTTAATAAAAGATTTCGAGAAGTCTGGCAGGTTAACGGTGCGAGATCTTGGTAATTGAGAAGGAGAAATCCTTGCGGGTTTTAATTTTATATAATTGCAGCTTAAGGCTAAGTGGGGGAGTCTGCTATCGACGAGTTGATTTCATGGTTATGTGTCGTATTAGTTTCGGTTCGGGGTATACTAGTGAATCAGTTATGACTTGCAAAGTTCGAGATCGAGGATGACTCGGGTAAAGGAATTTCTGGACACAAGTTGTATTACACTCTATGGTTATAGGAGGACCATAAAATAATTGAGTGGTTATTCACGAAGAATGTAGTGTACATGGAGCGGGAATTTGCTCGGTTGCGTAGGAGTGTAGGTTATTCTTTATTTCCCTTGGATGTTGGTGTGCTAATAGGGCACAGGTCGTTTCGATCCGTTTGGTCATTTAATTCGAGATTTGAGTAGAGTGGACGACTCTCAAGAATGGTTCAAATTGATTCAAGATTTATATATATGGCTAGAAAACTGGGAATTGCATTGAACGGCGTCGAGACTCGTGGCATTTTATATCATTGTGAATTATGCATTTCAGTATCAAGAAGGTGAAGGAAGCAGTTTTAGGTTCACATAAGGTCTCATCAGAGTAAGCATTTTGGTTGTGGAACCTTTGGGATACATAAAAAGGGAATTCAGCGGCTTATAAGCCTTAGGGCGGTGTGATTCTATGCTAAAGTTCATGGGGCAAGTTTTAGTTAAGGGTAGTAGTGTTCTAACAAGGAAAAGGTAGCAATTTGAAAGCAATTTGGAAAGGACTTGGAGAAATAGGACAGCTTGGTAGTAGGTTGGGTTAGCACAGTAATAGGTATAATCGGTTCTTTGGGTACTTATGACGTGGCTAGTATCTACATGGGTTTCGTGGCAATACTCTCTGATTTGGCAACCTGTGTGGCTTGGTGGAGTTAGAGGAATTCAGTTCAGATAGCTTGGTTATGTGCAAATGGATTTCAAAGTGTTCATGATGGTTTCTACCATGGTTTGAACCGGATATTTTTTATCGGTGTACGGAACATGTTGTGTGTTATGATTTCCTCCTAGAAAGAAGCAAGAAGGAGGTTTCTGACTAATAAGGTATGTAATTCGCTAGTGACTCAAAGTTGATAATGGAATTCTTATGCGTGTCACATGATGGCATAATCGATGTGGTGTGTTGTGCGGGAATATGATTTACATGTACAAGATCACAGTTCACTTTTGAAGGGAAGGACATAAATTTTTAGGCAGCATGGACGGTTTTAGATGACTAGGTAAATGATATTACTATTTGGTATGGCTTGATGAGAGTGTACATTTCAGAAGGGGCAACGTGTTTTGATTTATGGGTACCTCGCTGGTATTGCGGCACTATCCCGGTTGATCGACTGTTGATATTCAAATTTTTTCCAGGTGGCACGGAAGAATTTTTAAAGTATTTCTCGTGCGATGATTGCGTATGAGAGAGGTATCAGGCATTCAGGTAGTGGAGGCGGAATCAAATATGGTGATTCGTGTGTTCTATGGAATTGAAGATTGGGAGTTCTCATGAGCAGATAGTTTCATGGTTATGGACTGTGAAGCTGTGGTCGGAGCTAGCCAGATGATAGAATGTGTTATGATTCAGTCATTGTGAACTTTTGGAGGTTATTTATCTATTAGTGGCTGACCATAGTTGATTTGGGGCCCATTGGTAATCCCAATTAGGATGTATATTCTACACCGAGCCTGATTGGTTGGCTCCGTACTGCTATTGTTGAAGTATGAGCCATTCGGTTGATGTGAAGCTTATTCGTGTTCTGAAATTATCTGTGAGTTACTCTTCTATGCTACGAGGAGTTGTGATTCGTTGGTTACATGCGCATATGGTGAGGTTCTATTGTGGCCTTATAGCGGAATTTGAGCGAGAATAGTATTGGATATTGCTTGGTTGATGGCGTACTGGTCATGTTCTTTCGGATTTTGTATGGCATGGTGTCGTTTGCTTCTACGTGGTTATAGTAATACACTTTGGGTACTTGATGTCAAATTGCGCATGGTTATTGATTTTAGCAGGTTGTCTTGAGGTGTTTCATATGGACCAATATTTGGATAGGGTCGCGTATTGCAGCAGAGTTATGTGAAAATATGATCCTTTGTGTAAGATTCATGTGTTATGGTTTTGCGGTGTATGATGGGTTCTTAGTATTGCGTCGTAGTGGTACCCGCCGAGCTTGCAGAATGGTTCTCCTGTTTGAGTCATTGTTACGATTGGGTACATTTGGATGACACGAGGTCATTGGGCCTAGAATGGATGTTATCGGATTTGATTGTGGTATAATTGGGAGGATAATATCGGAAGTCGACTTTGAAATTGGCTATAGTTCTTGTAGAAGGAACAAGAGATCCATGACATGTTGGTCTAATAAATGGTTATGAATTTGGTATGTTTCTTTCATTATCGACAGAGTAGAAAGTTTTTAGAATAAGGCTTTTTCTGATATGAGGTTTATTACCGGTACTGGGTTGATTTGAGCCGATATTGTGATTAGAAATCATTGCTTCGGGCATTCGAGCTATGCAGTAATTGAATTTGAGTGTTTGAGTTATGGTTACGGCTTTTGGTACAGCTTGTTCAGACTTATACTGTATGTAGATGCAAACTTCTGATCTTATAGGAAATTTTGGATGTTGGAAATTTGATTCGAAGGCTTGTGGGCTAGGTTGAATTAAGAAATTTCACTTATACTGTGCTATCGGACCTGTATGGGATAGGGTGACGTGGGATCACCCTCAGGTATGTGCATGGGAAAGTTACACAGCGATTTGATGGCTTTTGGAACAACTTTGGGCACGTTCAAGGACGAACTTATGTTTAAGTAGGAGAGGATGTAACGACCCAATCGGTCATTTTGAACATTTGTACTTCGCTTGGTTGTTTGAGGGCATGAGTAGCTTCGTATGATGTTCTTTGACTTATGTGAATCATCGGTTTTGGTTTACATGTATTTCGGAATCGAATTGGAAGAAAATATTTCATTGTTAAAGTTCTAAATTTGGAGAGTTGACCGAGTTTGACTTTTTAGCATTTGACCTCGAATTGGAATTATGATGGTTCCATTAGCTTCGTTAGGTGATTTTGGAGTTAGGAGTGCATCCGGAATATGATTTGGA
The DNA here is from genome assembly GCA_000715115.1 of Nicotiana otophora. Taxonomy (NCBI): domain Eukaryota; kingdom Viridiplantae; phylum Streptophyta; class Magnoliopsida; order Solanales; family Solanaceae; genus Nicotiana; species Nicotiana otophora. The sequence goes on from AWOL01S0000417.1 coordinate 478,410, forward strand.
GGTCCGTAGTGGAATTAAGCTTGATTTGGCGAAAGTTAGAATTTCGAGGATTTCAGTCGGCAGCGAAAAATTTAATATCGGGGACGGAATGGAATTCTGGAAGTTGGAGTAGGTTCGTAGTGTCATGTGTGATGTGTGTGCAAAATATGAGGCCATTCGGATGTGGTTTGGTTGGTTTCGTCATCGGTTGTCGAGTTTGTAAGTTTAGGAGTTCTTAGGCTTGAATCCGAGGGTAATTTGGTATTTTGATGTTGTTTTTAGTGATTCGAAGGTTCGACTAATTTCGTACGGTGTTTTAAGATTAGTTGGTATGTTTGGGTGAGGTCCCTGGGGGCTCGGGTGTGTTTCGGGATGAGTTTTGAGCGAGTCAGGGCATTTCCGGAACTCGGGTATGGTTCTGGTGCTTGGAATTTCGCAGACCGCGGCAGAATTTCGCGCATCGCGCTTGGAAGTTTTGCAGATCCACTAGTCCGACATTCGGAAGCCTATATCTTTTGATCTACAAGGCATTTTGAGATGATTCAAAAACGAAAGTTGTAGCCCTTCGTGTCTTGTTGCTAGAAAGGTAAAGAAGTCATTATTTGAACACCTGTAGAGAAAGTTATGGCCAAAATACAAAAGCCTAGCAGTGCAGCCACCAAAAGCGCGGCCGCACTCAAAGCTTCGCGGACCGCGAAGTGGGAGGCTAGAGGTGCACTTTATAAACGGGGTTTAGGGCATTATTTCACATTTTGGACCTAAGGAGCTCGGTTTGTGGCGATATTTCGTGGGTTTTTCAAAACTTCCTCAAGTTAAGTGATTCTAACTCGCATTTGGTTAATATACATGAATATATCAATGATTTCATCATCTGATTAGTACTTTGAGGTGGAAATTTGGGAAAAATTATAGAAACTTCATAAAATAAATTTTTGGGATTTGAATATCGATTCGAAGTCGTATTTGAGTGAAACTAGTATGGTTGGATTCATGAGTGAATGAGTGTTCGTAATTTGTAACTTTTACCCGATTCCGAGACGTGGGCTCAGGGGCCGAGTTTGAGCCAATTTCGGATTTTGGTGACGGGTGTGCGGGCCCGAGGGGCGGGGGCTAGGTGACGGGCATGTGGGCGTGCACTGTTGGGGATTGTGACTTGGTCCGTTCCGTAGCAACTATAAAGTTGTATATTTTATTGAAACTATATGATACTTATATGTTTTAGAAAGAGTTTCTATAAATTGGGCTGTATGCCATGTTTTGGGCCTTGTGCCAATGCTTTGTGAACCCTTAGGGGCCTTTTCTTACTATCCTCTCACTATTTTCGATTGAAAATCTATACTCAGTCATGGTTATACATGTTTACTGCATAACTCAGTTTTTATTACTCGGTTTTGATGCATAAATGTTGTTTTGGGTTGAATACCCTGTTTTCAATGAAATGCCCGAGTGGCTTGAGAGGTTTATGACTGAGTGAGGCCGAGGGCCTGATTTGTGAGGATATTTATGGGATCGGACTGCACGCCGCAACATGTTTGATATAGGCCGAGGGCCTGAGTGATTTATGCCATGATTTGGCTTGATATAACGCTTGGGCTGAAGGAGCCCCTCCGGAGTCTGTACACACACCCAGTGAGTGCAGGTACCTACTGAGTGCGAGTGCTGAGTGACTGGGAGGCATGAGTGATTATGAGGTATGTCCGAGTGGCACGAGTGATTGTGAGGTATGCCCGAGTAGCATGAGTGACTGTGAGGTATGCCCGAGAGGCATGAGTAACTGTGAGGTTTTCCCGAGGGGCTGATATGAGTGATGTTTTTCCCGAGGGGCTGTATATGATTTCATCACTTTTGCTCACCTTTGCATTGAGCCTCTGTTTGAAAACTGTTGAAAAATATCTTTAAATGATTTTATTGAAACTAGGTTTAAACGAGATGATTTGATTCAAACACTAATTTTGTATGTTGTATTTTACTGAGATTTCATGATATGAACTTTATATGCTTATTGCTCGTCACTACTGCTCAGTCTCTATTTATTGTTGTTACTTACTGAGTTGGCGTACTCACGTTACTCCCTGCACCTTGTGTGCAGATTCAGGCGTATTTGGACATGGTAGCGACTGTTGACTATTTCGGTTGCAGATTTTTCCCGAGGATAGCAAGGTAGCTGCCTGGCGATCGCAGCCCTGCTCTTCTCCCTCTTATCTTTCTTTAGTTGTATTTAGCTATTTTTCAGGCTGAGTTAGTCTTGACATTGTTAGACAGATTGTAGTAAATATTTATGACTAGTGACACCCCGATGTCGAGCTTTTCTTTTTCGCATTTTTATTTTGATTTGAACTCCTTTACGAAGGGTTTTATGCTAAATAGCTTTGAAATTATCCTTGAAATGAAAATATCGGGTTTCTTTAGAATGAGTCGGCTTGCCTAGTTCCACGATAGATGCCATCACGACATGTTAGGTTTTTGGGTCGTGACAATAAACTTATATCTGCCGGAGGAAGAGCTATTTTGATCAAATCAGTATTGTAGTCTCTATCTATGCACATCATGGCTGCAATAGACCCTCCTAAGACCACACATTCACATTGAAAAGGTGATCAATAACTTTTTCTGGGGAGAGTTTGAAGGCAGACCAAAGCACCATTAGTTTTCTGGGGAGAGTTTGAAGGTGGTGCTGGCTTTAGATCTATACATGATATTTGTCTCACTTTTGCTGCTAAAAATTAGTGGGGGTTGAGAACATAACATTCCTTGTGGAGAAAGTGTATTGAGGCAAAGTACTGCAAAAGGATACATCATGTGGCTAAGAATTTGAGGCACACTGGCAATCTCACAAATGGAGGATACTTATGGAGATTAAACATGTGGTGGAACCCCTTATCCTTTGGAAGCCTAATGCAGATGATTGGTCTGGACTGGGACTACTAGCTAAATTTGTGGCTCAAGGACCCAAGCCAGGCAAAATGCAATTAAATCAGGTCTATGATGGTGAGATATGGAACTTTCAGGAGGTTTGACAAGTTCTACCAAATTACATTTTGGAGCAGATCAAGAAAGTCTCAATTGGTGGAGATAACCAACTGGATAGGCCTATTTGAAAACCGTCCAATGATGGTAATTTCTCTCGTAAAACTACTTTTCATGCGTTGAGACAAATTGGAATCTCTTCCATGTCCTCACAAAGAATACGACATAGAAAACTCCCCTTTAAGGTATCCTTCTTCATGATGAGGCTTTTGAGAGGGAGATTACCAACTGATGAAGTGATAAGAAGGTTCGACATTCAAGGCCCTTCTAAATGCTATTGTTGTAGAGATACACAAGAAGACTATATTGTTCACATCTTTTTCTCAAGTTGGAAAGCTCATTGTGTATGGAAATATTTCAATCAGAGCGTAGGTATTACTATCTCAAGCAACTTAAAACAGACATTGATGAAACAGTGGTTCATTAAGCCTTGGAATGAGGCGCACAATTTTGTTCTCTAATGTGTTCCTTCAATTATCTATTAGGAGTTGTGGAAACAAAGGTGTGCACCTAAATATGAAGGTTCATATGCTTCTGTACAAAGCTTGCTAGATCAAGTCCAATCGCTGATAATCATGATTTTTAAAGTTCACTACAAAAGAATTAAATGGCAAGATGACTGGCTGGAATTTGCAGGTTCCTGGAAGGTGTTAAACCTCCAATGAAAGCTCTCAAGGTGATGTGGTCACTTCCTCCTTCAGGTAGACTAAAAACTTAACACATATGAGAGTAGTAATGTTATGAAAAGAGTGGCCGATATTGGGGGGATTGTTAGGGATAACAGTGTAAAGCGTGTCATGGTATATGCCGAGGCTCTTCACTTCTGCACTAATAATACGGTTGAAACACAAGCTGCACTTTTTGGAATTGAGTGGATTGCCTTTAATAGAATTCACAATGTAATTATAGAAATGGACTCTTTATTGATTGTTAATATGCTTACTGGATCTTCTTCACCTTTTTGGGAGATTCATGATGATATTCTAAAAATGAAAAAGATTATTCATAGTCATCGAATTGAAGTCCAACTCTGCTATAGAGAAGGAAATTCAGTGGCAAACACACTTTCAAAATATGGTGCTACATTGAATATTCTACCTATTGCTACCATCTTCCTCAATGTCCAAGATATGTCTAGGGAGATTGTGGGGGCATATCAAATGGATAGGAAAAAAATTCCTTCATTTAGATTTAGGAGATCAAAAATGAAGAACCTGCAGTTAGATGGAGTAGGATGATAGTTAGATTGTATATATGCTGTTTTTGTACATTTTTTGTAAGCTCAAAAGTCATAGCATCACAAACACAGCTGGCCATTTTGGTGTTAACTGATATTGAATTGGGCATGTCCAGTCCTTTCTACTTCACAGAGGAACATCGGCATTTGGTTCCTTTTGTTGTAAAAAAACAAAGGGTTGGGTGCTAAATGCATTTTGTTATTAAAAAAAATTAAAAAAAAGTATAGGGATCCTTAGTTAATGGAGTTATCAACGTGAAAGTACTAAAAAAATTAAAAAAAAATGTCGTTTTTGGAATAAACAAAGCCTACTATCATTTATGAGAATAGTTTTTAAAAAGGGACCAAGCATGTAAAATCTCAAAAAAGAGAGTAATAACATTTGACGCCCAATTGGATGATAGGCCCAACTTCCAGTTGATGTTTGGCCCAACAATAATTTTTCTTGCGAGGCCCAACGTGAAGTTTATGTCACAGTTTTCTTTCTTCTTCTGCCGAGTTTAGCAACGCTCTCCGTCTCCGGCGAAATTTGCTTCTCTCCGGCAAAAACAATCGAGCTGTGAGTTACCTTTTTGTCCTCTGTGGTAATCCCTTTTTTCAATCCTCTTTAGTTGTGAATATTCTTAATAGAAAATTTAAAAAAGAAAAAAGAGAATGCCATTAAAAGGTGCAATTTTTATCATTATATTTTTAGTTTTGCAGCATTATTTTTACTGGTAACACAAGAATCTGTGAACTGGGTTTTTCCCGTTCTTGGTGTTTATTGTTAGTTACTGCATAAAGAGTATCAACTTCAATTTCTGATTTTTCCAATTTAATTTGCATTTTAGCTTTCCATGTTAATTAGTATTCTGGGATATTCTTAATTGAAAAAAGAAATTAAAAAAGGAGGATAAGGCCATAAAGGTGTAAACTTTATCATTATATTGCTGGTTTTCAGCATGCTTTTTAATAGTAAAACAAGAATTAAAAATTTAGCCGCACCCGGTGTTTACACCGAACCATACTAATTTACTATGGTTAGTTCATAGATTAAGGTTAGATGCATTTTAATTAAGTACTATATTTTAGTGATAAGCCTGTATCTGAAGACATCTATTATATATTCATCGGGTGCGGGTTTGGGGTTGTCATGATTAGTGTATACTATCACTGCATAAAGGGAGATTCAATTTTGATTTATACCTTTTTTTTAAATTGATTTTTAGAAGTTAATTTTGCAATCTTGTTTACTTCCTATATTGGTTACTCTCAAATCTTCTTAATATTAAAAGGAAAAATGGGAATTAGGTTATTTAAAGGTGTAATATTAATCATTTTTATTGCAAGCTTTCAGCATGCTTTTTAATGGTAGAACAAGAATTTTGAATTGGGGTTGCCAAGCTCAGGGTATACTTTCACTGCATAAAGAAATTGTCAACTCCAATTTGTATGCTTCGTTATGATATTTGCAAGTTAATATGCAATTTTATTTGGTTCCGATGTTTTTATGTTTACTGGTATCTTCTTAAAATAAGTAGGAAACGAGAATAATGCCATAAAAGTGCAATATTTATCATCATATTGCAAGTTTTAGCCACTTGGATTGAAACGGTATATTTCAAGTCATTTAGAAGATCTTTAATTATTCGTACAACCAAATGCAATTTCTAACCATCTCAAATCGTAGCATCTGAAATCCATGAAATCAACATATCCCAAACATCTAAATCAGTAATCCACTCCTGAGTTAAGGTTAGCATGTCAGGGAAGTTGGTATATTGATTTTGAACCAAAAGAAAAGGAACTTGGTAATTAATCTCTAACATTGTGATTCTTTTAATTATTCGGCAAGATTCAGCATGAAGTGAGGAACTAGGAATGCTACTTGGAGAAAATGATCGCTCTCAGGAAGTTGAACCTCAGGATAGCAGCTTGCCCTTTTTCTTTGCTCCGGTTGTTTGCTTTCAATGGTCATTATGTAGTTTTCAAACACGCAATTCAGTCTGATTGGAGTAGTGAGTTTGTCAATCGGTTAGGTGGCTTCAGTCGGGGAAACATAGAGATTCAGAGTGGAGTCAAACGCAATGCGTTTGCTCAGACTGCTCCATTTTCTACTGTTGCTGGGACAATCTTAGTCCAGGCTCAAGACCTTGGTAAAATATCTGAGGAGTTAGAAAATGTGATTGATGAAGATAAACTTAATGATGCATGGGTTTTGTATGAGCGGCACATACAAATGGCCGGGTTTCCTAGAAAATCAATTGTTAATAAACTTGTAGCAGCTTTTGGTGAAAGCTCAGATTTTGGACAGCTGGAGAGAGCTTATGCTTTGGTTGAACAGGTATTTGAGGAGAACAAGCATGACTTGCTTGGGAGGAATACTCTTATCTATCTTGCTTTAGCCCTTGCTAAATGTGGATTACCTATTCCCGCATCTACTCTTGTAAGGAAGCTTGTCGAAACGGAAAAGTATCCACCTGTGTGTGCTTGGTCTGCAATCCTGGCTTGTATGTCACAAACCTCTGATGGAGCATACCTTGCTGTTGAATTGGTTCTTGAAATAGGTTACCTGTTCCAAGATGGAAGAGTTGATCCCCGTAAAAAGAGCAACGAACCTCTACTTTCCATGAAGCCTAATACTACTTGTTTTAATATTGCTTTAGCTGGATGTCTTCTGTTTGGAACTACTAGAAAAGCAGAGCAGCTCCTTGACATGATGCCCCGAATTAACTTGAAAGCTGATGCTACCTTACTAATCATAATGGCTCATATTTATGAGAAGAATGGACGCAGGGGGGAGCTCACGAAGCTTAAGAGAGATATGGAAGAGGCCCCTAATGCGACTGAGATGCAGTTCCGTCAGTTCTATAATTGTTTGCTTTCGTGCTACTTAAAATTTGGAGATCTTGAATCTGCATCCCACATGGTTTTAGAAATGCTTCGGAAGGCAGAGAAAGCTAAAAATTCTCTTGGTGTAGCTAATTTGCTGCTTGAAGCTTCTAGAAATGGCAATGCATCACTTGCAAATATTCCCCTCGATGATGCATTTGATCAAAATCCGGATGGATCAGAAAACTTAGTATCGTACGAAGATCTCTGTAGAGACAGAAAGTTTTTAAAGCTGCAGATTATTGCTAAAGACTTACTTGATGTCTTGGTAATTAAGTTGCAGAAGCAAATCGAATTTATTACCAGTGAACGTGGTATTCTCCTGCCTACTGAGAAATTATACGTTAAATTAGTAAAGGCTTTCTTAGAAGCTGGGAGAACAAAAGATCTTGCAGAATTTCTTATTAAGGCAGAGAAAGAAAATTCTCCGGTTTCAGTTGATGATTCTTCCTTGGTTCATGTGATAAACTCTTGTATTTCACTTGGATGGTTAGATCAGGCACACGACCTACTGGATGAAATGCGCTTGGCTGGCGTTAGAACTGGTTCATCTGTTTATTCATCTCTTTTGAAAGCATACTGTAAAGAGAACCGAGCTGGGGAAGTTGCATCTCTGCTTAGAGATGCTCGTAAAGCTGGGGTTCAGGTAGATGCAAGCTGTTACGAAGTATTGATCCAGTCCAGGGCACTTCAGAAGGACACTCAAGGGGCCCTTGATCTGTTCAAAGAGATGAAAGAGTCTAAGATACCAAGAACGGGTCATCAAGAATTTGAGAAATTGGTCAAAGGGTCTGCAGAAGGAGGTGACGCTAGTTTAGTGATGATGCTTTTGCATGAAATCAAGGAAGGACAAAAAGTAGATTATGGAGTTCCTGACTGGAATAACGTAATTCACTTTTTCTGCAAAAAGAGGTTGTTGCAAGATGCTGAAAAGGCTTTTAAGAAGATGAGGAGTTTGGGACATGCTCCAAATGCACAGACTTTTCATTCTCTGGTTACAGGTTATGCCGCCATTGGTGGAAAATATGTGGAGGTGACGGAACTATGGGCCGAAATGAAGTCTCTTGCTTTTTCTAGTGGAATGAAGTTTGATCAGGAACTGTTAGATGCTGTACTTTATACATTTGTTAGAGGTGGTTTCTTTGTTCGAGCGAATGAAGTTGTGGAGGTGATGGAGAAACGTAATATGTTTATTGACAAGTACAAGTATCGTACCCTCTTCTTAAAGTACCACAAAACACTCTACAAGGGAAAGGCTCCGAAATTCCGGTCAGAAACCCAGATGAAAAAGAGAGAGGCAGCATTGAACTTTAAGAGATGGGCTGGGTTATGCTGAAGAGTCAATTATCTGTAGCTTCAAGGATATGACCCTGCAATATTGGAACTTATTGCTCCGATAATTCCTAAATGGGATGTCAGCGAACTGAATGGAGCTCCATGTTGATCCATATGCCTAGTTTTGACGTAATGAGATTTCTTTACGTTGAGTTAATTAACATGGCGGTTTCGCCTAGAACGTGAACTATGGAGGAGGATGGATTTGATGTAGGAGCAGAGTGGAATTTGGAGCAGGGTATCCCTATCCATCGCTTGATGCTAGCAGATCAAGGCATCTCCGTGGTTTTATTTGTCATTATCATTTTTTGATCATCCAATCCTTGTTATCATAAATGCCTTGCAAATAAGTCTTAACGGTGAGATGCATCCTGCTTTCTCTTTGCATGCTTTTGAGGAAAGCGTCTTAATGATGGTTGATTTAGTCATGATTGAAGATCATCTGTTTATTTTGTGCTCTGGAATTATTTCGACCCCGATGTTCAGAGTGAAGCATTTATTTTGCTTTTCATTTAATTGTATGGATGCATTAATCTTCTATCGAATGGCTTATGCCTGAGGTGCCTACATTATTTAGCATCCAAAAGAAGGGCTTAGTTTCTGCTAAAGCGGTTGGCACTGCCATTGCTTTTCTGCTACTCATCATAATTCATTTTAAGGGGACCTTACTGAAGTACATGCAAAATTGCTGAACTGAAGTATTTGATTCACAAGATGATTCTGCAAGCACCAATAGTGACAGGTAAAAGAGAATTCTCTCGAATTTTAATACTGTTGGAAACTGTATTTGTCTGGAGTGCTTTGCATAATAACTTTATCATTTCTATTGCTTCCTCATTTTCTTTTTCAGTGATGTGATCTGCACTTGCCATTTCATGAATTTTATGTGTGTTTGTTCAGTTCCCATAGCCACTTACAATCAGCTATCACCTTAAATTAAAAGCATTAGTCAACCTTATCAAAAAGTTAATAGCATTAGTTTACAAGAATAGTCCAAGCCCTCCAGATTTTGACGTTAACATGTGTTCCCATCTGAAAGTATGCTGGAGAAACTAGAGGTCTCTATTCCAGAGGCCTGTTATTTATATGTCATATTGAAGCTTAAATGATATGTTGACTATATGGTTTATACACTTTAGTTGTCTGTCTTTTAGCTAGCGTTTAGCCATAGATTCCCAAATTTGTTTTGAAAAATCTGATTTGGGTGAAGTTTGGTTTGAAGATGAAAATGTGTTTGGACATCAGTTTTCAAAACATATTTCACTTTGTTTTGAAAAAAATGAAACATGACTTATACCCACAAGTTCTAAAAACTATTACAAATACCCAACAATACCTTCATCAATAACATTCATTATCATTATCACAAACCATATTCCTGAATATAAATAAATTTGGTACAAAATTATTATTATTATAACGAACTACATAATACACTATCAAATGACCGAGAAGACGAGGCAACATTGTTATAAAATAATAAATGGTGGGCTCTTTTATAAAATATAAAAGTTTGGGGCAATTTTTAAAAAATGTAATAGTAATATTTTGGGCCAAAACCAGCTCAGGGTTTTGGGATTTGGGAATTTGCCAAAACATGGATAAAATTTATGAATGTATTTGCAAAAAAAAAAATTGGCAAAATCTATGGCCAAACGGGTCCTTAAGTTTAAGGTTGTGCCTTCAGGCTCATGTGATTTTTACGATGAAGTCTTATGTCATTTGTGTTTTGTTGTATCGGTGGTTGTGAAAAGCTTGATTTAGAACAATGTTGCTTCCCTATTTGAACTGATAACAATTATTGATATCAAAACAATGATACTTAGTAGTTTATATTTCAGTAGTTAAAGGATTTTTGACTCGAACTTTAGTTGCGTTTGACTTGGTGGGACTACATATTTTGCCTAAATCCATCAGTTGCTAAGCTAATCCTTACTGTAAACGTATGTCGGTCTTATGGTAATTCAGGTATGATTCCTCTTGCATTGGAGAGCATGATTTGATTCTAAGCGTGAAATTTGATAATAATAATCTTGCTACAGAAGATTGAGAGGAACTATCTGAATATCAACAGAAGAAAAGTCTATCTCAGATTTAGAGTATTGGAGGGTGTAAAATCAATTATTTAGTACTATAGATTTTGATATTTTTTGCCCTTGAAAATGGCATAAGAGAAACATTTGCTCCATTGTTAATTCAATCTTTTTTAGGTTGAACAGTTTTCTTGTGGTTTTCTCTCTAATATTAGTCTACATCAAACTAATCAAATCGGATCACAATCTGACAAAACATGTTTACTTCATTTTTTTCCAACAAACTCAACTCCTCAAAAATCCAACACAGCTTCTAGGTGGAGCTACAGCATACTGATTCTGGTGAGTTTTGATAGAAAACTGAGACTTATACTTTTAGCAGGTAAATTTTGTACATTATCTGGTGATTTGTGATTGAAAGACTGAAAGGCTTATACTTTTAAGTTTACAACTCGTTACAAATCCAACACAGCTTCTAATTTGAGCTACAGTATATTGATTTTGGTGACTTTTGATTGAATATAAATATTTCGAGAATGTATGTAATACTGAAAGATCTGAAAACTTTGATACTTATTCTTTAAGAAGTAAACTTTCTACAGACTATGGTGATATTTTATTGGAACACTGAAAGGCCTATACTTTTAATATGTGAACTTCTTACTGAGTCTTGTTTACATCTTGTTTACCTTTCTACTGCTTTCAGATATATTTATTTGGGGGTTTATGGTGCTGAGTCTCTTCTTTGCCATTCCTTGAGGCAACGGCGAGAGATCATTATAAAAATGGAAGAAATAGCTGCCTTGGCTAGAGACAGCGCGCTGAATCATGAAGGCCTCCTGCAATGTATCTAGTAGATCTGCTGGAGTTTAGCATTCTTCGCCTTGTTCTTTGGTGTGTTTCTAAGCTTTAATCCCTATCAGAATTGTTTATGATCCTATCAAATATATGTAAGATTTACTTCTGGTTATGGTTTTGTGCAGGTAAGACGGTTCGAAACATGGTTTCATAGAGAAGTTATTGTGAAGTGATATGGTTAAACATCGAAGTGTAATTTGATATCTCCTAATTATTGTGCAATATTTGTGCTCTATTTCAGCTAATTACTAGAGGGATTCTGTAGTTTAGTTAAACTTTCCTCTCATACTTGTTATGTTCTAAGGATTAGTTGGCTCTAATTTATTGTTGTATGTATTTTGAGTTCGGTATGAACCATGAAGGTGTTAGATTGTTGTGTTGTATTGCCTTTGAAGACTTTGATCATTTAATGTAACTATTTTTTGTGCGTGTGTGAATTCATTAATATAGTTGAACGGAGAGTGCGAAAGGAAAATGATGCTTCAAGTTTTAACTATATTTATATTTCTTTGATTTTTTTTTCTTTTTTCATGATGGTGGTGTCCGGGTCAGCTTACATGCACCTCGATTAATTCATCGGATACTTTACTACTCGATTAATTCACCGGGTACTTTACTACTTTCCACCAGAATAGGTACCTAGTAATTCTACACATCAAGACTTGGTCAGATAGGAAGAAATCGTCTCATATTTGTTTACATACAAATAACAAGAATCATAAAATCCTCTTCTTGCAACCAGTTATGGTTGTAGACAAACGCATAACTATCAAGCTTTTTAAATGTTTTGGTATAGACATCATTCTTTACTTCACTTTGTTTTGTGCTAGGGGATAAGGGAGGAGAATATTGGAATTTATCCCTTCATCTTTTAATGTGTGAAAGTACTTTCGGGACATCCCACTAAAAAATCTCAATCAAAAGTGTGAAAATATGAAAATTGTAGTTTGACAGGGAAAACTTCTCTATTATAAAAGTATTTTCTTCTTTAAAGAGAAAATGTGTTGCAACTTGCAACTTCTAATAAATTTGAGTAGTAGACCATCCAAGGAAAGTCAAAATTTCTAAAAGTCATTAGTGCCAAAAAGAGGTGGATAAAGAAAAAGGTAAGTAGCAAATAACTCCCATTTCCTTGATAAAGTACGTGAAAATCATGAAAAATTCTCTAAGTCTTTACTCATTCTATTTCTTGTCCTTATTTTAAAGACTGGAATTTAAGTCTTTATTTTATGGTATGATTCAAACATCAAAGGAGAAGCAAACAACTCCCATTTCATTGACATTGCCTAGTTCTGATCCCATTGAAAAGGACACATTTTGCATTGTTTATTTTAAGAGTCATTTTCTCATAGGCCTGATTTAAAATCTCTGAGGTTGACAAATTCAAATTCAAATTTGGCAGCTTGTTTTAACAACCTTATAGTGCTTTGGCACAGATAGTTGAGCCAAAAGAAGTCTTACAATGTGGTAATAGGAAGCCTTAGAATACCAAAAAATGACCATTAGCAGCAGAAATGTGCAACATTTTGCTCATGTAATTCTTGTTATTCTTCACTGTTTCTATACAGGATTTTGCACAGAAGTAGATAGCATTACTAGCACTCAATCTCTGAGAGATCCTGGGATTTTATCGTCTCCAGATGGCGTCTTCAAGTTGGGATTTTTCAGTCCTCTAAACAGCACTAATAGGTATGTTGGCATATGGTACAATTTTTCTGAAACAATTGTCATTTGGGTGGCTAACAGAGACAAACCTTTAAGTGATTCTTCTGGGGTTGTGGAGATATCTAGCGATGGAAATGTTGTTGTTACGAACGGAGAGGAGGAGATTCTTTGGTCATCAAACACTTCAACAACCTCTCAGGTAAACTCAATTGGCTTTCTCCAAGATTCTGGTAACTTTGTTCTGGTAGATCGTCTGAACAATGCGACCACAATATGGCAAAGTTTTGAACATCCTTCTGATTCACTTGTCCCTGAAATGAGAATAAGTGAAAACACTAGGACAGGCGAAAGGATAGAAATAAAATCTTGGAGAAGCCCTTGGGATCCTACTTTTGGAAACTTTTCTTTAGGCATGAAATCTGAAATCATTTCTCAGGTATATATTTGGAATGGTAACCGTCCCTATTGGCGAAGTGGTCAATGGAATGGCCAGATTTTCATTGGAGTTCAGGATATGTATTCTGTGTCCGTTGATGGATTTAGTGTAGTGAACGATCGCGAAGGTACTGTATATCTTACTGGACCTGTTGGTTTTAATTTCTTAACGAAATTCATCTTGGATTGGAAAGGAAACATAGTTCAATCATTTTGGGACGAGAATGGGACAAATTGGAAGGTATTATGGTCAGCTCCCAATAATGATTGTGAAGTTTACGGAACGTGTGGTCCATTTGGGAGCTGCAACTATTTGGAGTCTCCGATTTGTTCTTGTCTGAAAGGTTTCGAGCCAAAGCATAGGGAAGAATGGGAAAAGGGGAATTGGACTAGCGGTTGTGTTAGGAGGAGAGCTTTGCAATGTGAAGTGAAGAATAACTTAGGGAATTCAAGTAAAGAAGATGGATTTCTAAAGATGGAGTTCATGAAATTGCCTGATTTTGCAGAGAGGTCATCTACTACAGAAGACCAATGTAGAAGCCAATGCTTGCGTAGTTGTTCCTGCATTGCGTATGTATATGACTCAGGTATCGGCTGTATGTCGTGGAGTAACAACTTGATTGACATTCAGCGGTTCCAAAGCTGGGGGAAAGATCTCTATATTCGCATGGCACATTCAGAGCTTGGTATGTATTCTGGTGCTCAACAAAAGACTCAATATCCTCTCAGCCCATTTTAGTTAGGGAGAATGACACAAATAGGATACTTTTGTGTCACTCTTGATTTTTTGACCCCGGTAATAATAGTTTTGGGAAAATATCCCGGTGCCTGATTTTAAAGCATGCATGCTAGAAATCCAGCAAGTTATGGTGATTGTCAGGATTTATGGCAAATCCTGACGATCACCAGAATTTTCAGCCACGATGTTGAAAGAATCTGGTGTTCGTCAGTAATTTTCCACAAATCCTGACAGATTACCAGAATTTTTTCAGCATTGTGGCTGAATCCTGGTGCTTCAAAATTCTGGCAATTGCCAGAACCGCTTCCCAAAATTCTGACCAGCTTGCTTCAAAATTCTGGCCGGAGGTTATTGTCCCACGACTTTTCTTAAGGGGGTCAAAAGTTCCATGCAGCATAATCCTTTTCCAGCCATTGTAGCTTAATCTATCATTTAAGATGCCATTGACTTAATAGAATTCCATGTATATACTTTTAAGTTTGTGGCTTCAGTAAAGAACTGATACTGGTTCACCTTTTGTGTTTGCTCTACATTGCAGATCATCATAAAGACATAAAGAAAATTGTAATTCCAGTAATCGTTGGCACTCTTACACTCTGTGCTTGTCTGCTCCTTTTCTGTACAAGGATGGTCAGACGTAGAGGTAAAAAAGACTAAAACGTTTGTATTATACAAGTAGAAACATTTTGTTAGCTGCAGTTAACTTGTATCCCTTCTAATATTAGGAGTGAAAAGCAAAGAGGTAGTTTTACTTGGTAACAGAATGGAAGAATTACCAGTCTTCAACTTCGAAACGCTTGCAAATGCAACAGCCCGATTTTGTGAGAATAATAAGCTTGGTCAGGGCGGTTTTGGTCCAGTTTACAGGGTACGATTTTCATCTCTCTCTATCACTTTCCAAATTTCAGTAGCTGAAATTGGTACTTGCCTTTCAGGGAAAATTGGAAGATGGGAAAGAAATAGCAGTCAAGAGGCTTTCAAAAGCCTCTGGACAAGGGCTAGAAGAGTTCATGAATGAAGTGTTGGTGATCTCTAAAGTCCAACATAGAAACCTTGTTAGACTCTTGGGATGTTGTGTGGATAAAGAGGAGAAGATGTTAATTTATGAATATTTGCCAAAGAAAAGCTTGGATGTGTTTCTCTTTGGTTAGTACTTACTCTTCAAATCTTTTTACTTCTCGTACGCGGTTCTTAAATGAAGAGGAGCATTGGCATAACTAGTAAAGTTACTGCTATGTGACCAGGAGGTCACGGGTTTGAGCCGTGGAAACAGCCTCTTGCGGAAATGTAGGGTAAGGCTGTGTACAATAGACCTTTGTGGTCCAGTCCTTCCTCGGACCCCGCGCTTAGCGGAAGCTTAATGCAACACCTTTCGTACGCAGTTCTTAGTCTTCTTCTCAGCATTCTCTATTCATCTTTTACAAACATTCTTAGATGAAGTATACCAAGGAGTTTTGGATTGGAGGAAACGCTCCATTATCATCGAAGGGGTTGGCCGAGGACTCCTTTATCTTCACAGAGATTCAAGATTGAAAATAATCCATAGAGATTTAAAGCCAAGTAACATTTTGCTCGATAACAACTTCAATCCAAAGATTTCAGATTTTGGCATGGCTAGGATTTTCGGATCTGACCAAGATCAAGCAAACACAAAGAGAGTAGTTGGTACTTAGTAAGTGGACATTAATCAATATATACCATAACTTCACATGATTTCTCCCACAAAATGACCATATTCAACATTTACTAACTATTATTTCTGGTTTTTGAAAGGTTATCTGGTTAATGTAACATTTCTATACGAACTCAATGACATTTTTTCAGTGGATACATGGCCCCGGAATATGCAATGGAAGGAAGATTCTCTGAGAAATCGGATGTTTATAGCTTTGGAGTTTTAGTGTTAGAGATCATAAGTGGCCGAAAAAGTACAAGTTCTTGGAGTGAGACATCCTCTTTGAGCCTTTTGGGATATGTAAGACTCCTCTTATGTGCTAATATTCAAAAAATTAATATATGTCATTGCTATTTGTGCTTCTTTCAATTTGCTGTTTTTTTTTTTTTTTAACTGTTTTCAGGCATGGAAGTTGTGGAAAGAAGAAGATTTATCAACTTTTATCGATCCAGTTATATTGAATCCGAACATGGAAATGGAGATCAGAAAATGCATACAAATTGGTTTACTGTGTGTTCAAGAATTTGCTGAAGACAGGCCAAGTATTTCATCTATTCTTGCCATGCTTACCAGTGAAAAAACAAGTCTGCCAACACCCTTACAGCCTGCTTTTACTGAAAGACAAGTTAGTTTCTTCAGAGTGTGTAACAAGAATAGAGAAAATGAGTGGAGTTTGAACCATACAAGTATCACAACTCTTACTGGTAGATAACAAGAACATGAATATATGAAATTACTTTTGTAAGGAATATACAATTAATGAGATTCCATTTGTATAAGTACATGATAATCCATCCAACTCAATTTGTGTGACACTTCTTTTACGGCCAGACCTCTCTATAACAACATGTATATATAACAGTCATTCACTATAAAAGTCATATTTTTCTCGGAACCGATTTTTATATTATGTTATAATGTATGTCCTCTATAACAACACTTCACTATAGCAGCCAAAAAATATCGGAATAAACAAGGTTGTTACAGAGAGATTTGACTATATTTTGAGAATGTTTGACACGATTCATTTTTTGTGCAACTTCCATAAGTTTCAATAATTCAAATTCATCGAACCGCTCAAATATTAAAGTTTGCTATGACATTTCCTCCTTATCAGGTAGGGGTAAGACCTGCGTAAACACTACCCTCCCCACACCCCACTTGTGGGATTACACTAGGTCTATTATTGTTGTTGTTCTTGTTGTTGTTGCCATGACATTTCCTCTATTAGACTAACTTTTCAACCTTTAATATA
Source organism: Nicotiana otophora (assembly GCA_000715115.1). NCBI lineage: Eukaryota > Viridiplantae > Streptophyta > Magnoliopsida > Solanales > Solanaceae > Nicotiana > Nicotiana otophora. Next base: position 495,519 of record AWOL01S0000417.1, read on the forward strand.
GTCTTATCTTAACACAATATACTTAAGTCAAAATAACATGTTAAATATTCGTGTTCAATCAAATATCATAATTTGAACGGCAAAGGGCCAAATACACTTCTCTATTTTCGAAAATGGTCTAACAATACCCCTCGTTATACTATTGGGTTATCTATACCTCTGTAGTCATACTTTGGGTTCAAATATACCCCTCATTAAAACGGAGGAACACGTGTCATCTTCATGTTGGTCAATTCTAACTATCTCCTAATTAATTAAAAAGACTCATTACCCATACCTGAAAAATAATATTATTTTTTGTAAAAACTGGAAAAAAATGAAATTATTTTTACTAAAAACTGAAAAAAAACGAAAATATTTTTTCAGTTTTTACAAAAAAAACTGCTTTAGAAAAAACTGAAAATCAATTTTCTAAAGAAATTTTTTTTGTAAAAACTGGAAAAACTGAACTTGTTTTTACTAAAAACTGAAAAAAACGAAAATATATATTTTTTTCCAGTTTTTACAAAAAAAAACTGCTTTAAAAAAAGCTAAAAAATATTTTCTAAAATAATATTTTTGTAAAAACTGGAAAAAAAACTAAAAAGTAATTTTCTAAAGCAATGTTTTTGTAAAAACTGAAAAAATAAATTATTTTTTTTTATTTTTTAGTTAAAAATATTTCAGTTTTTTCCAGTTTTTAAATGCTTTAAAAAATTACTTTTTCAGTTTTTACAAAAATATTATTTTAGAAAATATTTTTCAGTTTTTTTAAAGCAGTTTTTTTGTAAAAACTGGAAAAAAAAATATTTTTGTTTTTTTTTCAGTTTTTAGTAAAAAACAAATTTAGTTTTTTCCAGTTTTTACAAAAAAAGAAAATTATTTTTCGGGTATGAGTAATGTATCTTTTTAATTAATTAGGAGATATTTAGAATTGACCAACAGGACGATGACACGTGTCCCTCCGTTTAAATGAGGGGTATATTTGAACCCAAAGTATGAATGAATGGGTATAGATAACTCAATAGTATAACGAGGGATATTCTTAGACCATTTTCGAAAATAAAGAACTATATTTAGCCCTTTGCCGTAATTTGAAATGGAACAATGCCACACTACAATGGGAGTAACCGTATGGGTAAATATAGGTTTGCAAGTGGAATTAGGGCAATTATAGTACTAATAGTGTATTGTAGGGTTGGTAGAAATACTTTTTCAATTAAGATAGTATATCGATTGAGTAGCAACAAACATTATCCATATAGTAGTGGATCAAAGTATGCAAGGAATGCATCGTACCATATTTTCTCAAGAGAAACTTTCTATTTTTTCTCCTCTAACTATCAAGTTAAGTCAAGTTACAATGCGATTAAATAAAATTACAAGTAGAAGTGAACTAATATTTTGATCATTCAAAACATCAATTAAAATGTGAATGGAGTGACATCTCAAGAAAGAGAATTGAAGTGGATAAATAAACAAAAAGGCTTCAAAGAATTAACAAAAAAAGAAGGATTTTTTCTCCTTTAATTTACGAAAGAAGAAAGTAAGGATTATCTCCAAATAGTTTCCTTAACTCTAAATTATTTATCTTAGTTTAACTTGACATAAATATTACAGCATGATATAAATCTCCTACACAATAGTTTTGTTTATGATAGAATAGAAGAAAGATTGAGAGAAATTTTATGCATTTGTTGATGATTAACGTCTGTACAAGCTATTGTATAAATACATAGAGAAAGGAATCTATTGTATAACTACCTAGCCAGCTATACATTTCTTATTAGCTGCATTGTAACTAACTAAAAGATAAATCAAAGAATAATTTAATTTATATATACATAAATTAATATGTGTAGGTTTTGTCCCTTCTACTTCCTTCTAGTAGGCCCAAAGAACGTTGTTCCAATTTGGGCCCAAAGTTATTACGACCAAATTGAGAAGAGAAGCCTGAACCCAAATATTGATCATCCGATAGATCCATTTCCTTGTAGCCATCGGATTATCACATACAATTGCATCTCCTCCGTTCATTGACATTAAAACCTAAGTTCTTTCTTTCCGGCACAAATCTTCGAACCCAACCTAAATATGAGAACTATCCATAATCATCGTCAATGAACCTTTGTTTCTCCATTGATACACCTTCATATCTACCAGTATCAACTCCAAAATTTGTATCATTACCAACACCCCCTTCAAGTTGGAGGGGGAGAAAGAATCCCCAACTTGCCTGACAGATTGTGATGAATGGGTCTGGTGAGAGAGTTATTAAAGAGATCGATGAGTTGAGAGTAAGATCGGATATAAGTGTCACGACCCCAAGTTTTCTCTGTAGGATGTCATGACGGCACCTAATCTCTAGGACTAGATAAGCCTATCAATATGCAGAATAAGTGAAATAATAATTTAGAGTCTCAAAACTTCAGCAACTACATAAATAAAATATGTAACTCAATATGTACAACTCCCAAAAACTGGTGAAATATAAGTCACAAGCTCTAAGTACGAGTACCGAACAAATCCTATACATCACTATCTATAATAAGGAAATAAAATAAGGAAAAACAGGATAGAAGGGGACTCCGAGGCCTGAGGACGCGGGCAGGTGTACCTAGGAGTTTCCAAAGCAAACTCAGCTCACTAGTGTCGAGACTGATAGGAAGTACCTGGATCTGCACGAAATGATGTGCAGAAGCGTAGCATGATTACACCACAACGGTACCCCGTAAGTGCCAAGCCTAACCTCTGTAGAGTAGTGATGGGGTCCGGTCAAGGCCCTACTGGAGATAATAAGAAACAAGACGAAAAATATAACGATATAATGATAATGAAAATGGAAGTGAAACAACAAGGAATTTACCAAAAGTTAACAACACAGAATCAAGGTAGTTAATACAACACGGAAGGAAACAAGGATTAACATGTTAAGAAAAACAAACAACCAAGATAAATACAGCGAATAGAGAAAGATCAACAAGGGCCACTACCGAGGTACTCCCTCGTAGTCCCAAATCATTAAAAGTAACTCACAATCTTTCCTTATATCACCGCGGGAGCCTTTATATTTAGTTTTGAAAATTATTTTTTCCCAAATAGCATCCCGCGTTTTAGCCCACCTTATCACACTGCATGGCTTCTAATAGTTCCCGTACTAACCATGCGTATCAAGCCCACTTTATCTCATCGCATTCGTTTCAACACCCAGATCTTATACTACCGCATACGTATCAATATCATAACATATCACAAATCGCATCTTAAATGCCCGATATCACAATTTGCTAGAAAAACCAAACAATAACAGAATTTTATAATAAAGAGCCCACGGCTCAACCACAATGTACACAAAGTCTAAACAATAATAACTGGAAGAATAACTCAATAGAATGATATTTCACAACTTAACACTTTGCCTCAATAGGAATTGCGGCCTTTGCAACTCAATACCAGTTTCAACAACAAGATGTTTCAAGGAATAGCAATTTCAAGTAAATATTTAACAGTAAAATAGTAAATACGGAATAAGGAAACAAGAATTTTAACTAAACAAGTAGAGCAATTAGCAAGTAAGAGATAGGACAAGTAGACATGTAAAATTAGACTAAATATGATGACTATAACATGTTAAAGTAATTCAATTAAGGCATGATATGAATCTACATAGCTAAAAATTAAAAATTTCAATATTAAGCCCGTGTACACACTCGTCACCTTGCGTACACGGCTTTCACATGTCATAATTATCACAACAATATCAAAATCCTAAGAAGAAATTTCCCCACACAAAGTTAGACAAGTCACTTACCTCAAACCACATTAAATCAATCAACTAGAAGGCCTTTCCCTCGATTTTTCAACTCCGAACGGCTCGAATCTAGCCAAAAACAATTACACACTATAAACATAACTATAGGAAAGTAATTTAAATAATGAAATTACGATCTTTACAAAGAATTGAAAAATTGTCCCAAAAAGTCAACCCGGGCCCGCATCTCGGAACCAGACCAAAATTATAAAATTCAAACACCCATTCGTTATCAAGTCCAATCCTACAAGAATTAATCAAATCCGACCTCAATTTGCCTTTCAAAACTCGAAAATGTAGCCTAAGGAGTTTCTACCATTTTCCCCGAATTTCCAACTCCAAAGAACTAATTAAATGAAGAAATTATCAATAGATTCATGTGAATTAATCAAAAATGAGTTAGAATTCCTTACCCCAAAGTTCTCTATGAAAATCCCTCAAAATTTTGCCTCAAACCGAGCTCTCTAAGTCCTAAATTGAATTATGAATCAAAACCCTCGAATCTCATATTTCTGCCCAGCGATCTATGCATCTGCGGCCTTTGTGCTGCTTCTGCGACGCCGCACTTGCCGAAAAAACATCGCAGGTGCGGAAAACACTTAAGTCCACAATTTCCTCTTTTGCGGACCATGGCTCGCACTAGCGAGCCCGCTTCTGCAGAGAACCTCACCACTTCTGCGACCATAGCCCAGGCCAGCCTTGCCCGCATCTGCGATCTCCTCTCCGCACCTGCGGACTCGCAGATACGGATAACTCCTCGAACCTGCGCTCCCAGCTAGGCTAAGCCAAATCCGCTTCTGTGACCAGTTGCTTGCTTTTGCTAGCCCGCACCTACGGCCAAACCTTCTGCAGGTGCGATGACACCAGAACAGCCCAGTTCAGCAGAATTCAACAAGTCCAAATTGTTCCGGATTCGATCCGAATCATACCCAGGGCCCCGGGACCCCATTCGAGTGTACCAACAAGTTCCAAAACACATAACAGACCTAATCGAGGCCTAAAATCACATCAAACAACGTTAATTCTACGAATCGCAACCCAAATTCAAGCCTTTGAACTATGATCTTTCAAATTCCAAATCTAATGCTGATTCATACCAAATCAACTCCGATTGATTTCAAAATTCGTAGACAGGTCATAAAATGACATTACGGACCTATTCCAACTTCGGAAATCGGGATCCGACCCCGATATCAATAAAGTCAACTCCCGGTCAAACTTTCCAAAATCTTCCAACTTTCGCCAAATCACGCTGAAACGACCTACGTACCTCCAAATCAATATCCGGACACGCTCCTAAGACAAAAATCACCATACGGAGCTATTAGAACCATCAAAACTCTATTCCGGAGTCATCTTCACACAAGTCAAACTATGGTCAACTCCTACGACTTAAACCTCAAACTTAGGGACTATGTGTCCTATTTCACTTCAAAACTCACCCGAAACCAAAACCAAACACCCCGAAAAGTTACATAACCACAACATAACATAGAAAAAGCATAAATTAGGGAATCGGGACTAAAATAATCAAAATGATCGGCCGGGTCGTTACATCCTCCCCCACTTAAAATAAATGTTTGTCCTCGAATGAGTATAGAGACATACCTGAAGTGGTGAAAAGATGAGGATACCGGCTATACATATCATGCTCAGTCTCCCAAGTCTCCTCATCGACCGACTGACCCCTCCATTGAAGCAATGTTCTTCGACCTCAACTTTCGAACCTGCTTGTCCAAAATGGCCACCGACTTTTCAGCATAAGACAAATCCTTATCCAACTGGACTGAGATGAAATCCAACACATGAGACGGATCGCCATGATACTTTCGGAGTATAGAAACATGGAATACTGGATAAACTGCATCTAGACTGGGTGGTAGTGCAAGTCTGTAAGCCACCTCTCCAATCCTCTCAAGTATCTCAAAGGGTCCGATATACATAGGGCTCAGCTTGCCCTTCTTCCCGAACCTCATAACACCCTTCATGGGAGAAACCCGGAGCAAGACCCGCTCCCTAACCATGAATGCAACGTCGCGAACCTTCCGATCCTCATTACTCTTATGTCTGGATTGGGCTGTGTGAAGCTGATCTTGAATCAATTTAACCTTTTCCAAAGCATCCTGAACCAAGTCTGTACCCAATAGTCTAGCCTCACCCGGTTCAAACCAACCCACCGGAGATTGACATTGTCTCCCATACAAAGCCTCATACGGAGCCATCTGAATGATCAACTAGCAATTGTTGTCATAGGCAAACCCCGCGACTGGCAAGAACTGATCCCAAAACCCCTGAACTCCATCACACACTCACAAAGCATATCCTCCAATATCTGAATAGTGCGCTCGGACTGTCCGTCCGTCTGAGGGTGAAATATTGTACTCAACTCCACCCGCGTGCCTAACTCCTGTTGAATAGCTCTCCAAAACCGCGATGTAAACTGCGTATCTCGGTAAGAGATGATGGATATCGGTACAAAATAAAGCCTGACAATATCGCGAATATAAACCTGAACTAGTTGCTCTGAAGAATAAGTAGTCGACACTGGAGTGAAATGAGCAGACTTGGTCAACCTATCCACAATCACCTATACTGCATCGAACTTCCCCCGAGTCTATGGGAGCCCAACAACAAAATCCATAGTGATCCGCTCTCATTTCCACTCTAGAATCTCTAACCTCTAAAGCAATCCACCTGGCCGCTGATGCTCATAATTCACTTGCTGACAGTTTAGGCACCAAGCTACATATTCCACTATGTCCTTCTTCATTTTCCTCCATCAATAGTGCTGCCTCAAGTCCTGATACATCTTTGCGGCACCAGGATGAATGGAGTACCGCGAACTGTGAGCCTTCTGGAGTATCAACTCACACAAACCATCCATATTGGGCACATAAAGCCTGCCCTGCATCTGTATTACACCGTCATCCCCAATAGTGATCTCCTTGGCATCGCCGTGCTGAAATGTGTCCTTGAGGATAAGCAGATGGGGGTCGTCAAACTGACGCTCTCTGATACGATCATAAAGAGAAGATCGAGAAACCATACAAGCCAAAACTCGGCTCAGCTCCGAAATATCCAATCTAACAAACTTGTTGGCCAAGGCCTGAACATCCAAGGCTAATGACCTCTCTGCTACCGGTAGATATGCTAAACTGCCTAAGCTCTCCGCCTTGCGACTCAAGGCATCGACCACCATATTAGCCTTCCCGAGATGATATAGACTGGTGATATCATAGTCATTAAGCAACTCTAACCACGTACGCTGCCTCAAGTTAAGATCTTTCTGTTTGAACATATATTGTAGACTCCGATGGTCGGTGTAGACCTCACAAGGAACACCGTACAAATAGTGCCACCAAATCTTCAGGGCATGAACAATAACTGCTAACTCAAGGTCATGGACATGATAGTTCTTCTCATGGGCCTTCAGCTGTATAGACGCGTAGGCAATCACCTTACCGTCCTGCATCAACACCACGCTGAGATCGATACGCGACGCATCACAATACACAGTATAAGGTCCTTAACTCGAAGGCAACACAAACACTGGGGCTTTAGTCAAAGCTATCTTGAGCTTTTGAAATCTCTCCTCACACTCCTCATTCCACCTGAACGGAGCACCCTTCTGGGTCAATCCGGTTATAGGTGCAGCAATAGATGAGAAACCCTCTACAAATCGACGGTAATACCCTGCCAAACCAAGAAACATCCAGATCTCAGTAGCTGAAGACGGTCTGGGCTAACTCTGCACTGCTTAATCTTCTTCAGATCTACCTTGATCCCCTCACTCGACATTACATGACCCAAAAATACCACCGAATCAAGCTAGAATTCACATTTTTAAAAATTTGCATATAACTTCTTTTCTCTTAAGGTCTGAAGCACGGTCCCCGGGTGCTGCTCATTATCCTCTCGGCTCCGGGAGTACACCAGAATGTCATCAATAAACACAATGAAGAATGAGTCGAAATAAGGCCGGAATACACCGTTCATCAAGTGCATGAATGTTGGTGGGGCATTGGTCAGCCCAAAAGACATCACAAGGAATTTGTAATGACCATACCGAGTCCTGAAGGCAGTCTTCGGGATATCTGGCTCCCGAATCTTCAACTGATGATAGCCTGAATGTAAGTCAATCTTGAAAAACACTCTGGCACCCTGTAGCTGATCAAATAGGTCATCAATATGTGGCAATGAATACATGTTCTTCATTGTAACCTTATTCAACTGACGATAATCAATGCACATGCGCATAGAACCATCCTTCTTCTTTACAAACAAGACCGTAGCACCCCAAGGTGATACACTAGGCCGAATGAAACCCTTATCAAGAAACTCTTGCAACTGCTCCTGTAACTCCTTCAACTCTGGTGGGGCCATACGATATAGAGGAATAGAAATAGGTTGATTTCCCGGTAACAAATCAATACTAAAATCGATATCCCTGTCGGGCCGCATGCCCGGAAGGTCTGCCGGGAATACATCCGGATAATCCCTCACTATCGAAACTGGCTCAACGGTAGGAGTATCAACACTGACATCTATTATATATGCTAGATACGCATCACATCCCTTCTCAACCATTCGCCGAGCCTTTAGAAATGAGATAACCCTGCCAGGAACATAATCTAAAGTACCTCTCCACTCTAACCATGGCAACCGGGCATAGCCAATGTCACGGTCTTGGCGTGACAGTCAAAAATAGCATGATAGGGTGACATCTAGTCCATACCTAAAATAACATAAAAATCTACCATACTGAGCAATAATAGATCAGCTTGGGTCTCAAAACTACTAAGAACAACTAAACACGACCGATACACACGGTCAACAATAAGGGAATCTCCCACAGGTGTGTACACACAGACAGGAGAACTCAAAAAATCACGGTATACACCCAAATATGGAGTAAAGTAAGATGACACATAGGGATAAGTGGATCTTGGATCAAATAAGACTGATGCATCTCTATGACAAATCAGAATAATACATGTGATGACTGCGTCGGATGCAACTGCCTCCATCCTAGCAAGAAGAGCATAATATCTAGCCTGACCTCCCCCTTAGGGCGACCTATACCTGCCCGACCCCCACCTCTAGTTGGCTCCGTTGGTGGAGTGGCAACTGGTGCAGTAATCATGGCTTGAGAAGTCTAAGGATGTGGTAGAATACTTGGAGCCTGAGTAGTATGTGGAGGTGCACCCCTCCTGAGTCTGGGGAAATCCCTCACCATATGACGAGTGTTACCACACTCAAAACAAGCTCGACGTGGCTGTTGTGGCTTGCTCGGGCCTGATCGGCTGGACTGACCGCTGAAAGCACCCCCTGTAGGAGGTGCACTAAATAATGGCGGTGCATAATAGGGAGTCTGTGGCCTAGAATTGGCCTGAACACCGCTGAAAGTTGGAAGTTCTGAATGAACAGGGCGACTCACATAGCCCCTACCATGACGAGCTACAACTGGGGCACGGGTACCACTATATGTTCCAGAATCTTGAGGCCTCTTTTCCTCCCTACACTCTCTCTCTCTCGGGACCATATACCCTCCAACCTCCTAGAGATCTCCACTACCTGCTAGTATGCGATGTCCATCTCCAACTCTCGATGTCACGCCCCAAAACCGGGGAGCGCGGCCGGCGCTTAACCGAGTGAACCCGGCCGAGCAAGCCTATTAGATTTCCTTCTACCCAAACTCATCCATGAATGAAGATAATACATATTTTCGATAATTAGACAAAAGGGTGTTCATGTCTACAATGCCAATTCATTTACCAATAGTTTCATCATTTTTAGAGTCTCAAATGGAACAAGTAATACAACCACAACATAGCATAGTTTGACTTTTCCAGCACCAATCCACAACTCACACTATGTCTGCGGAGCCTCTAATAGATACAAAAGAGTACAATGATAATGTCGGCAATAAGGCCCCAGTTATACCTCAAACAGAATACACAAAGTACAAAAGATACATGACCCCGAGATAAAGTGGGGCTCATCAAGTCAGCTGGGAAGAAGATGTATTGCTATCACTAATCAGTGTCTCCTGCTGTAGAATCACCTGCATCCATTGAAGATGTAGCGCCCCCGAAAAAAGGGACGATAGTACATATGGAATAGTACTAGTATGAATGACAAAACACCATTTCAATAGAATGATAAACAATACAAACAAGAATATCATAATATCAATGGAAGCCTTAAACAACATCAAACCTCAGTTTAGGATCAAGACAGTGTTCAAATTAATTTTCATATCTCACATTGGGAGATTTTTAGTATCGATATACCATTGTTCACAATACCATTATTCATAATACCAATACCACCGTACTCTCAGCACGGAGTCCGATCATGACCCGATCGGCTAGGCTATCTCATTAAAGACATTAACCACAATTACTCTCAATATCAATACCATCGTATTTAACACGGAGTCTGATCACGACCTGATCGGCTAGGCTATCCATTAGGGACATCAACCACAATCATAATTTTAATTATAATTTCCCGCACAATCACCACCATGTGTGTGGCCTGGTGTCCGATCACGACCCGATCGGCTAGGCTGTCTTATTCGAGACATCAATATTTTTATATCAATCATCGCATTTCATACTTCTTTCACATCTTTTCAGTTCATTGGCACTAGTGGCCACAATTATAAAATCATTATTGGCACGTTAGCCGTATTTAGTATTCTATGCTCACATTTTCAATTTCAAACATCATCATCATCATCAACAACAAATACAATTCAATTCAAGGTTTTGTAGTATACATGTGAGAAATTAAGAGTCTTAGGCACATAAAGATACTTCACAAAATTTGGCATAATAGCCTTCATTTGAACTTGACTTGAAGTCGAAACATTATTAAAACACAACCCATAATTTGAACACACTCTCAATTGATAACATAACATGAATAAAGCATTTGGGATACTTATTGAACATATATCTTTCGACACAAACTTACTCGAAATATCCAATTTATAATGATCCGCTTGGGTCTTACATAATTTACATGAATACCGTGGGATTCAATTCTAAGAGAAGAGTTTAGCCAACACACCTCAATTGAGCTTCCTTAACTCTAAAATTTTTCGGAATTCTTAGCAACTTCAACCTATTTTAGAAATATAACAAATTGACCCAAAATTAGGAAGATGATCATGGTTTTAGCTTATTTGAGCATTTTATCAAACACTAGGTGTGCATTAAGGTTTCAAGGTCCTTTTATGGAGGATTCCATCACCCCACAACCCATTCTTTACCATTCTTAGTTCAATAATCTTCTTACACCCTTTGATAACACATGCATGCAAAATAAACAACTCTCATGCCCAAAAATTATCTTGTTAATTACCCTTTTTCAGAAACTTTCGAAATTAGGGGTTAGGATGTAGAATTTTACCTCTAGGATGAAGACCTTGTGGGTTATCCTTGTTAATCGTTCAAGATTGGAGCAAGAATTGAAGAATAATTATTGAGGAACACCTTGTCACTCTAGGGCACTCTCTCTCACTCTAAAATATCAGATTTTAGCTCAAAATTTTCCCAAAACATGTATTTAACGAAGTAGGGTCGGGTTTTAAAAACCCAAAAATGGAGCTCCGGAACAAGGTTTGCGATCGCATAATTGATATGCGATACGCATATCGGCCGCATAATTGGTGTCCAAAACTGGCAAATATTTGACTGGGTCTGCGATCACTATGCGGCCCGCAGACCTGTTCTGCGGTCGCATAATGAACCCCAGAACAGTTCTACAGTCGCATAGTCGACCGCAGAATGGCGTCCAAAATCGACCCGTACCTGCCTCACTCTGCGGCCATTATGCGGTCCGCAAAGTGATTCTGCGATCGCATAATGGACCGCAGAGATGCATTTCTCTGCCAAAAAGTTTCCTTTACTTTTCAGTACATTGTTCAATCCAATAATGCTAAATTTGATACCCATCAGCACCACGAAACATTATTTTTTTGTAAAATTTTTTACGGGGCCTTACACTTGGGCCATGCTAAATCTGATACGAGAGTTGAGCCCCTCGATAAATTGACGGAATCACTCTCTAACAGTAGAAACTAAAGCTGGTGCATGCCTGTACAAATCACTGAACTAGACCGCATACTTCGATACGGTCATAGAACCCTAGCGCAACTGCTCGAACTCCGTGCGCCATGCATCTCTGAGACTCTGGGGAACAAACTCCTCAAGAACATATCCGAGAACTTAGCCCAAGTGAGTGAAGCTGCCTCGTCCAGACTACCCAACTCATATGCTCACCACCACTGATAAGCCGCTCCCTTAAGCTGGAACGTTGTGAAAATAACCCTACTAGACTCCACAATACCCATAGTACATAGGTTACAGTGCCACTCCTCAAGATAACCCTGGACATCCTCTTATGTCAAACCGCTGAAAGTAGGAGGGTGGTACTTTTTGTACCTCTCGAGCCTGAGTTGCTCCCCCTCAAGTTGCTGCCCTAACCTCGGGCTGAACTAGAGTGACCGACTGCACTGGTATGACCTCTAGGACCTGGTCAACCTGGACCCGCTGCTCTAGGGTACGGGCGGAGGGAGTCTGTGCTCCTCCCTCGACCTGAGATATGGCAGGAGCAAGTAGGATCAACCCTACCTGAGCTAAAGTGCCGAACATACTCAGAAACTAGGCGAGAGTCTCCTAGAGTGCTGGGGCAGTAACAGGCATCTCAGGTGCCTGCTCTCCAACTGGAGCTACTAGTGGCTCCTCTATAGCAGCTCGTGCAGGTACTCTAGCTGCACCACGTGGACGTCCTCGGCCTCTACCCCGGCCCCGGCCTCTCGCAGCTCTAGTAGGGGGCACGAGTGTCTGGTCATCCGATCCGATTGTGCGTCTCCTCACCATCTATGAGAGAATAGAAAGACAGAAGTTTAGAATCTCGAAGTCAACAATTTCGCACAATAAGGAATCAAAGAAGTGAAGCTTTTCTCAACAGTTCCATAGCCTCCCGAAGATAAGTATAAACGTCTCAGTACCGATCCGCGAGACTTTACTAAACCTACTTGTGACTCATAATACCTAAGAACCTAGAGCTCTGATACCAATTTTTCACGGCCCCAAGTTACCTCCGTAGGATGTTGTGATGACACCTAGTCTCTAGGACTAGGTAAGCCTATCAACATGCAGAATAAATTAAATAATAATTTAGAGTCTCAAAACTTCAGCAACTACATAAATAAAATCTGTAACTCAATATGTACAACTCCCAAAACCTGGGATAGAAGCTCTAAGTAACAATACCGAACTAATCCTATACATCACTGTCTATAATAGGGTAATAAAATAAGGAAAACAAGATAGAAGGAGACTCTAAGTCCTGCGGACGCGGGCAGGTTTACCTTGAAGTCTCCAAAGCAAACTCAGCTCACTAGTGCCGGGACGGATAGGAAGTACCTGGATCTGCACAAAAAGATGTGCAAAAGCGTAGCATGAGTACACCATAATGGTACCTATTAAGTGCCAAGCCTAACCTCGGTAGAGTAGTGACGAGATCAGGTCAAGGCCCTACTGGAGATAATAAAAAACAAGACGAAAGATATAACGATATAATGATAATGACAATGAAAGTGAAACAATAAGGAATTTATCAAAAGTTAACAACATAAAATCAAGGCAGTTAATACAACATGGAAGGAAACAAGGATTAACAAGTTAAGGAAAACAAATAACCAAGACAAATACAGCGAATAGAGAAAGATTAACAAGGGCCACTACCGAGGTACTCCCTCGTAGTCCCAAATCATAAAAAGTAACTCACAGTCTTTCCTTAAATCACTGCGGGAGCCTTTACATTTAGTTTTGAAAATTATTTTTTCTCAAATATCATCCCGTGTTTTAGCCCATCTTATCACATCGCATGGCTTCTAGTAGTTTCCCTACTAGCCACGCATATCAAGCCCACCTTATCTCACTGTATGTGCTTCAACACCCAAATCTTATACCACTGCATACGTATCAATATCACAAAGTATCACAAATCGCACCTTAAATGCCCGATATCACAATTTGCTAGAGAAACCAAACAATAACAGAATTTCACAATAAAGAGCCCGCGACTCAACCACAATGTACACAAAGTCTCAACAATAATAACCGGAAGAATAACTCAATAGAATGATATTTCACAACTTATTGCTTTGCCCCAATAGGAATTACGGCATTTGCAACTCAATACTAGTTTAAACAACAAGATGTTTCAAGGAAAAGCAATTTCAAGTAAAAATTCAATAGTTAAATAGTGAATACGGAATAAGGAAACAAGAATTTTAACTAAACAAGTAGAGCAATTAGCAAGTAAGAGATAGGACAAGTAGACATGTGAAATTAGACTAAATATGATGACTATAACATGTTAAGGTAATTCAATTAAAGCATGATAGGAATCTACATAGCTACAAATCGAAAATTTCAATATTTAGCCCGTGTACACACTCATCACCTTGCGTACACGGCTTTCACATATCACAATTATCACAACAATATCAAATCCTAAGGGGAAATTCCCCCACACAAGGTTACACAAGTCACTTACCTCAAACCATGCTAAATCAATCAACTAGAAGGCCTTTCCCTCAATTTTCCAACTCTGAACGGCTCGAATCTAGACAAAATAATTATAAATTATAAATATAATTATAGGAAACTAATTTAAACAATGAAATTACGATCTTTGCAAAGAATTGAAAAATTATCCAAAAAAGTCAACTCGGGACCGCGTCTCCGAACCCGGCCAAAATTGTAAAATCCGAACACCCATTCGATATCGAGTCCAACCCTACAAGAATTACTCAAATCTGGCCTCAATTCGCTTTTCAAAACTCAAAATTTTAGCCTAAGGAGTTTATACCATTTTTCCCAAATTTTCAACTCCAAAGCACTAATTAAATGAAGAAATTATCAATAGATTTATGTGAATTAATCAAAAATGAGTTAAAATTCCTTACCCCAAAGTTCTCTATGAAAATCCCTCGAACGTTCGCCTCAAACCGAGCTCTCTAAGTCCCAAAATGAATTATGAATCAAAACCCTCGAATCTCATATTTCTGCCTAGCGATCCACGCATCTGCGACGCCGCACCTGCGGAAAAACCACCACAGGTGCGAAAAACACTTAAGTCCCCAATTTCCGCTTCTACGGACCATGGATCGCACCTGCGAGCCCGCTTATGCGGAGAACCCTTCCACTTCTGCGACCATAGCCTATACCACTCTTGTCCGCATATGCGATCTCCTCTCCGCACCTGCGCTCCCAGCTGGGCTAAGACAAATTCGCTTCTGCGACCAGTTACTCGATTTTGTGAGCCCGCACCTGCGGCCAAATCTTCCGCAGGTACGATGACACCAGTACAACCCAGCTTCAGCACAATTTAACAAGTCTAAATTATTCTAGATTCGATCTAAGACCCCGTCCGAGTGTACAAACAAGTTCCAAAACACACAACGGACCTTTTCGAGGCCTAAAATCACATCAAACAACGTAAATTCTATGAATCGCAACACAAATTTAAGCCTACAAATTATGAACTTCTAAATTCCGAGTTTGATGCCGATTTATACCAAATCAACTCTGATTGACTTCAAAATTCATACACAAGTCATAAATAATATTACGGACCTATTTCAACTTCCGAAATCAGGATCCGACCTCGATATCAATAAAATCAACTCCTGGTCAAACTTTCCAAAATCTTTCAACTTTTCAACTTTCGCCAAATCACGCCGAAATGACCTACAGACCTCCAAATGAACATCCAGACACGTTCCTAAGACCAAAATTATCATACGGAACTATAGGAACCATAAAAACTTCATTCTAGAGTCATCTTCACACAAGTCAAACTACGGTCAACTTCTACGACTTAAACCTCTAACTTAGAGACTTTGTGTCCCATTTTACTCCGAAACTCACCCGAAACCAAAAGCAAACACCCCGGCAAGTTACATAAGCACAACATAACATAAAAGAAGCATAAATTAAGGGGTCGGAGCTAAAATACTTGAAATAACCGGCCGGGTCGTTACAATAAGAAAGGGAAATCAGACCGACAAGAAATTGTTGCCTCACGAAATGATAGTCGAGCTCAACATGTTTCATTCATTCATGAAACACAGGGTTTTTGGTGATGTGTATCGCATCCTGACTATCATAATGAAGTGGTATTGGAAGGGATATAGGGACAAAGAGATCGTTGAAGAGACAAACTAACCAGGTGAGTTGTGCCACCACGTGTCTCATAGATCTTTATCCCGCTTCGACTGAGCTAAATGAAATTGATGTACGTTTTTTTTATTTTCAGGAAATGGGAGAAGAACCAAGTAAAATATAGAAGCCCTTGACAAATTTGCGTGAGTCTGGGCAAGACCCCCAATCAAAATCACAAAATGCTAGTAGTTTAAAGAGGGAAGATGAAGACATAAGAGGCCCAGATCTGGATCTTTCAACAAATATCTAAGCACACTAAGTGCAACTCGAAGGTGTGGCTAGCAAGAGTCTTGCATGCACTGGCTCAAGTGCTGGATTGTGAAGAAGAGATCGGGTCTGGTATGTGTTAAATAGTTGAGCTTCCCTAGAAGATGACGTTACAAAGTGAGATCAGCAATAGGGTCACCTGTTTTAGCAAGAAGCTTCATTGTATGATATAGGGGACAGGAAACAAGAGGCAAGTGAGAGGGATCAAATTCTTGCAAAAGGTCCAAGGAGAACTACTGTTGGCAAAGGATTAAACCTTGAGCTTCTCTGATAGCTTTCATACCAAGAAAAAAATGTAAATCACCTAGATCTTTAATTATGGACTCTTGATGAAGAAAATCTTTCAATGTATTTAATTTAGCATTGTCATTGCCTGTTAACAAAATATCATTTACATAGACTGCAATTACAGAAATAGATGAGTATTCTTCTTTAAAAATAGTAAATAATCGTTTAAGAGAGTGAGTGAAACTCTTGAAATTGAGATCAGTTATGAGCTTGGCATACCATTGTCTGGATGCCTGTCGAAGTCCATAAAGTGACTTCTTCAGTTTGCATACATGATTATGAGTAGGACTAACCTCGGTTGGAAATTTTATATAGACCTCCTCATTTAAATCTCCATATAAAAATACATTGCTTACATCTAACAGATAAGTCCACACCCTTTATTTACTGATGTAGCCAAAATACACCTGATAATGGTCATTTTGACCACTGGTAAAAATGTTTCAGTAAAATCTATCTCTTTTTGTTGTATGTCACCTCTAATGACCAATCTAGCCTTCAGTCTTTTTATACTTCCATCTGAGTATTGCTTTGTTACATACCATATCTTAGCATAAGGATGTGCCGTAGTAAATCCACATGAGTTCGAAGGGATTATGTCTATTAGGAGGTTATAGAGAGTTTAAGACATTATTATTATGAAACCCTGTAAGTTTACAACCTTGATACCGTTAGATGTTATGTTAGTGTGGTATTTTCTTTTAAGTGGAGTATTTTAGTAAAAGTTTTATAAGTATAATTTTGGATAGTTACCATTATTACTACCTTCGGATATGGTAAATTATACACATAATATGAGAAAGTTTATAAATAAGATTTTCTTTATTGTAAAAAAATAGAAGTTATATTCTTACAAAAGAAGGTTATGTTTTTACCATTTTTAGAATTAAGCGTACGAAAATTTGTACTCTTTATACGAAATTAGCAAAATTAAAAGTTGAAAAAATATATATATTTTTACATGAATGTTTTAACGAAATAATAGTGTATGTATTGATTTTATATGGTACCATAATTTATTATTTTAATATTGTAATAGTAGTACTTTAAGACGAGGACAAGACTATCTTTGAAGTTATAAGTGCTTATGATATTTATAACAAGTGATAAGTAAAGTCATGAAGGTAAGAGGGTAAACAGGTTGAAGAAAATGAGATTGGTCGAAGTTTGATATTTGGAGATAAAATACGGTTCAAGCTGTAATACCCCGTATTTATGGATTAATAATACACCACATGACCATGATAGCAAGATGTATAAAATGTGTTAAAAATAAGTAGTATGATAAGTAATTTGAGATAATTCTTAATTATGTGGATAATTGGATAATAATTGATTTTAGTGAGAGATTAACTAATTAATTAATATATTTGGATAAGAACTTCAACGTGGCAGTAACATATGATCCACTAAGTGACTATTAAATCACTTTGCAAGGTGGCAAAGTTACCTTTATCTCATTTTGATTGAGAAATGTTATCAAAAAAGGCAAAAAGAGATGTACAGCCTATTGATCTCTTTTCTTGTAGTAAGAAACATCTATTTCGTTAGTTCGTTCTTCATTCTAGATACTTTCACATACTTTTTGTTTTCTGCTTTGTTATATTTAGTTGATCGATTATTCACAAAAAAAGAATGCTTTTGTATGTTCTTCATTCTTCAAAGTTTCTTCATTACTTGTTGACATTCCAAGAGAGTGGAATGGTAGAGGACTAGGAATATATAACACATAAAACAATAATAAGTTGGTGAAATGGCGGAGTGCTACAGAATTGATATAAGACCAGCATTCTTAGATNCTGTTTTTCCTTCTAGATACTTTCACATACTTTTTGTTTTCTGCTTTGTTATATTTAGTTGATCAATTATTCACAAAAAGGTATGCTTCTGTATGTTCTTCATTCTTCAAAGTTTCTTCATTACTTGCTGACATTCCAAGATAATGGAATGGTAGAGGACTAGGAATATGTGACACATAAAACAATAATAAGTTGGTGAAATGGCGGAGTGCTACAGGATTGATATAAGACCAGCATTCTTAGATTGGAGTAAATGTTGAGACTCTAAGATCCACAAGATTAGACTAGATTAGAACTGATCGTGTTTTATTAAGAACTAAGAACCAAAGTACATTTCATTGTAAAGATAGCACTGTTGCTTGAGGGAACTCAAAACTGACGAGATTGAGAGTTCAAATTCTATCTACTTGGCAAGTTAGACACTTCCTAACTAGTCAGGATCAAGACATTGGATTGGGATTCAAGCAACTATACTCGAAGACCTTACCAAGTGCATTTTCTTTGGATAATATCGCAATAATGATACGTAAATGTAATGATATTCCATAAGTGGTTCGACTCTTAACAGTTAAGGATGTCTATGTTATTCCCGTAAAGTGATATCCAAGCATGTCTAAATTTGTATCTAGTTCCCTATTGAAGTATTTGATAGAGGTGTTAATGTTTATAATATAGAGATACATGTACATGCATCTTCATGCATTTACCACCGTGCTACGGCCGGTCGAGCAGTTACCATCGGTTGGGAAGTCATGCATATTCATTACGACCGGTCGGACAATTATACATTTACCACCGGGCTACGGCCAGTCGAGCAGTTACACATTTACCACCGAGCTACGGCCGGTTGTACAATCATGCATTTACCACCGTGCAAAGGCCGGTCGGACAGTTACCGCTGATCATTGGGTAGTGATGCATCATACGATATGGATAATAGTCTTAAAGAGAAGCATTGTATATATATAAGTATAATAAGTATGTATATACGGTGGCATTTCAGAGACCCAGGTTTATTCTTATATGTCTTTAATTAATGTTGACTTACTGTTATGTTTCAGTTCTGCCTTACATACTCAGTACATTATTCGTACTGGCGTCCTTTTGTTGGGAACGCTGCATTCATGCCTGCAGGTATAGATAATCAGTTTGACGAGCTCTCATAGTAGACGAGATTGGCATTCAGCAAAGGATCGGTAAGACTCCACCTCATTCGGAGTGCAGTCAAGTCGATGAGTCATTGTGTCAGAGTTTTTCTACAGACTTATGGGTAGGCCAATACCCTGTCCCATTTGATATCAAATAATCTTAGAGGCTTTGTAGACAGAGGTTCATTTTGTACAGTATGTCATAGGCCTTGACGACCCATATGTATTCATATTTTATGAAAGATGGTTCATTGATACATTGTTTGCCCACTTATAGTTATACATTATAAGTTGTGGCCATGATGGCCCTTGATAGTTACAGAAGAAAAAACAAATGAGTTACAGAGTAGTTCGCTCGGGCTAGTACGGCACCGGGTGCCAGCCACGCCTCCCCAGGTTGGGGCATGACATGCTTGATCTTATACACGCATTTACATGGCAATGCCTTTCTACCTGGGGGTAATTCAACTACATCCCGGGTTTTATTGAGCTCAAGAGCCTCAGTTTCCTTTGCCATTGCTTCCTACCAACCTGGATGATGAGCAGCATGTGCATAACTAATAGGCTCTTAGATATTAGACAAAGAATTAAGCATATGTTGGTTATAAGAGGTTAGACCACTAAAGGACACACATTTAGGAGTGACTGGAGCTAGGAAATATGACTTAGTCACATATATGAGATAAAGTGCATTACAAACTTAGTCCTTTAGATAGGCACGTGTTATACGGCTCTGGTGGATTTCCTGATAAGAGATTCCATCATAAGTTCTAAAATATGAGTAGGGGAACAAAAGCTAGGAAGGGTAGACTGTAACTAAATATGAACCTGGGGAAGAATTGATAGACAAAGGAGTATGTGGATGAGAGGAAGAGATAGGAAACATAGGAGAGTAGGTAGTAGTGAATGCTGTAGAGGATATAACAGGGGAAATATGAGGTGGAGGAATGATAGGTGAGAAATCATAAAAAGGATTAATGGTGGTAACTTTAGCAAAGGGCAGATAAGGATTAGGAGAAGAAATAGTGTTCACATAAGCAAATGGAAAAAATTCTTCATGAAAAATGACATCCCTAGAGACAAATTTCTTATGAGTCCTCATATTGATCACCTTATATCCTTTCTTCCCATGTGGAACCTTAAGAATACAAAAGGTATAGCCCTTGGCTCAAACTTTGGTATATTATGTGATATAGTAGAGACAAAACATAATCAACAAAAATACTTAAGGTTTATATAGTCGGATTTGGTTTTGAACATAACTTCATAAGGATTATATAGTCGGGTTTGGTTTTGAACATAACTTCATAAGGAATTTTGAAATGTAATATCTTTGAAAGCAACCTGTTAATTAAGTAAGTTGATGTTAATAAATAGTCTCCCCAATATGTGATAGGCAAATGTGATTGGTATATTAAGAGTCTGAATGTTTCTAGTAAGTGTCTATGTTTTCTTTCCATGACTTCATTTTATTGTGGTGTATAAATACGTGAGGTTTGGTGTATGATCCCTTGTGAGTAAAAAGAATCTCACTATCCAATTCAAGGGCATTGTCTCACCTTATAATCTTCACTTTGGTGTGAAACTCTCTCTACCGTGTTTAAATAAGATTTCAAAACTGTGAAGGCATTAGACTTAGTGCTTAATAAATAAGTCCAGGTACCTATGCTAAAGTCATCAACAATGGTGACAAAATATTTATAACTAAAATATTGATTTTGTTGAAATAGAACTTGAGGAAAAAGGGAGTTTAGATTGCCTTTCCATAGGACAAATAACACATGGAGTAGAAAATTTAGAACAAGAAGGCATTGAAACTGAATAAATATTTCTCATATTACTCAAAGGCATGTGGCCTAACCTATAGTGCCATAACTTTTCTTTTACATTGGAATCAGAAAGACTAAAACATGAACTTAAAATAGGAATAGAACTAGATTTCTATCTAGATACAAAGGTATTTCTAGACTTAGGTAAACTCCTAGAAGCTGCAGCTAAAACTCCTGGCTTGAGGATGTAGAGACCTTCATTTTCCTTATCAATCTCTAGAGGGCTCTTCAATGAAGGGACATGCAGCAGAAAATAAGAAAATGAGTGAAAATGACATACTTATGAAGTTGTGTACACAACTTGTGTATAGATAACAGATTAAACCTGAAAGAGGGCACATACAAGACATTATGTAGTACCACATTAGGTAGAATTTATACTGAACTTGAGTGTGTCACTTTAGCTCAATATGAATTAGAAAGTTTAACCGTGAGAGGTTTAGGTAAAACCTTATATTCTGTGAAAAATTGTTTGTTGAAAGTCATATGCTCAATTGATCCACTATCTAATATCCAAGACTCATTATCAGTTCGAATGAAACAGACATAAGAGTTGAAAATTTTGGCTATACCGGCACAACTGAGGTTTGCAGAAGCATCAGAAGTGGAAGCTAGTTGTTGTCCTATATTTGCCTGATGGAGAAGCTGCAGTGCTGAGTTACATTTTCCTGTGTAAGTGTCTGAATCCCTGCATTGTGTGGTGTTACTTGATCTGCTTCTTCACTTGAGTTGAATGCAACATTTGCCTGCACAACTCCCTGAAATTTCCTTTGTTTTGTGAACTTAAAGTCTGTGGGAAATTCATGAATCTTGTAGCACTTTTCAATATTGTAGCCTGGTTTCTTGCAATAAGCACAGATCAATGAGTTTTTCTTTGCATCAAAACCTTCCTTGTTACCTCTCTACTCATTGTATGTCTTACCCCCTGCCTGATTAAGAGCAATGGAGGAGGCTGAGTCTCCTGGCTAAGTAGGGCTAGCTTGGATTTCCCTATATTTTTCATCCTGCATTACCAATGCATATGCCTGTCCAATGAAAGGGAGTGGAGAGGACATCAATATGTTGCTCCTAACTCCTATGAAAGACTCATTCAATCCCATAAAGAACTGCAAAAATTCTTTCATTCTGATGAGCCTTCTGGTTCTTTGCCTTGGCTCCACAGTCACATTCACACACACATGCAGAGAAGGTATTGAGAGCATCTAGCTCATCCTACGAGCTCTTCATTTTAGTGAAGTAAGTAGACACACTTGAACTTCCTTGCACCACATAACTTAGTTCCTTCTGTAGTTGGAAGAGCTTAGCTGCATTAGTTTGACCAAATCTATGTTTCAGGTCACTCCAAAGGTCTTTTACACTATGGAGATATAGCACACTCTCTACTATTTCCTTAGAAAGTGAATTAAGAAGCCATAAAAGCACCATGTCATTGATCTGGCCCAAGCCTTTTGGAAACCTGAGTCTGCAACTGGAACAGCTAGGGATCCATGAATGAACTCTTAGCTTGTTTTTTGCTGATTAGACTATCACCACAGCTCTTCTTCAGTCTTCATAGACCTTGCCATCAAACACTGAAGAAACTAGATTCATACCTGGATAATCTGAAGGGTGAAGATAGTAAGAGTGTGTTGAATCAACAACACCACTAGCCATATAACCTGCTGGGACAAATCCAACTCCAACATGAGTAGAAGAAATAAACTGAAGGATTGCTATGAGATTCAGTGCCCATTGCAGAGAAGAACATGAGAATAGAGATCTAAAGGATTTGTAAAAGATGAAAGAAAATGTGGGTCGCAAGTAATTCAAACATGCTCTTATATCATGACAAAATAGAAGAAAGATTGAGAGAAATTTTCTATATTTTCTGATGATTAACGCCTGTGCAAGCTATTATATAAATATGCATAAATGAATCTATTGTATAACTACATAGCCAATTGTACATTCTTATTAGCCGTATTGCAACTGACTAAAGGATAAGTCAAAGAATAATTTAATTTATATATACAGAAATTAAAATATGTAGCTTCTGTTCCCTTCTACTTCCTTCTAGTAGGTCCAAAGAATATTGTTCCAATTTGGGTTTAAAGCTGTCAAGACCAAAATGAGAAGAGAAGCCTGAACCCAAACATCTGGCGATCCGATAGATCCATTTCTTCGTAGACGTCATATTATCACATTCAATTGCATCTCTTCCGCTCATTGACATTAAAACCTAACTTCTTTCTTTCAGACACAAACCTTCGAACTCGACCTAAATATGAGAACTATCTAGAATCATCGTCAATGAACCTTTGTTTCTCTATCGATACACCTTCATTTCTACTAGTATCAACTCCAAAATTTGTATCACCACCAACAGTTTCTATCATACTTAGTATACATCTCCTCCTTCAAATTTTGTATTTTTTTTCTTTTGGTTATCGATCTATATTATAAATATAATGTTGGGAATTAGCAAGGTGATGTGGCACCTTTATTTCCACAACAATTATAATTATCTTTTTTCTTCTTCTTTTTTTTGCATTTTAACTGCCTTTCTCATTCAGTTATTACTTTTAAAAAGTCTAAAATTCTGTATTAAATAATAAACAATTGTTATGTCTTTTACCGGGGAGTCCAAAACGTTACCTCAAAGCCCGATAAAATAGCTGTCCCTGGGATCTCTCTTTTCTTCACCACACTACTTTCCCCCAAATAGAAGACGGCAAATCCCAATAATGTTATTCCTTGGGAGTAATCTTTTATGATTTTATATATTTTTACTGAATGTCTTTCCATTTGCTTTACCATTTTAGTTAATGTGGGTTCACCACTCATACTCAAATTTTTTGTCCATTTATATAGTTTAATGCAATTGCAGGTACAATAAAGAAATTAAGTGTGCCGCTATTATTCAAGGTGCTTATTTTGACGTCCAATGGGATGCTTCATTCTTTTCATCTTTGCTTATATTATTGACGTTAATCAGCTATTTATGATATAAATATGTAAGTAAAGGTGGTATATATCATGTTATGTAACTGCTGCTTTTTGCAATTGATGCCCATAATGCAAGGGTTTAACTTTAATATATGTTGGAAGAGCTCAAATGGAACAATCATAAACATTCTAAATGGTGATTTTAAAATATTTGCTTTATTTTTCCTGGTTGATGGCATCTCTAAACTATGGCTTACCTGAAAATAGTATCTGACCAAACATGCATCAACATGTCCGAGGTATTGTTGATTCTTATACTTACTGTTGTCATCCTTTATTTAGTTTATTTGAACATATATGATAAGTTGTATGATTGGCTTTTTTCATCTTTTCTATCTGAACATTATGTATATATGGACATGTTTATGGAGATCAATATCGGCAACTGAAATAGTTATTCAAGGAATTGAAAGACTCAGAATTAGCTTTGACAAAGTTAATCCTTTAATTGTTTTGTACCGATTTGATTGTAATGCTATATGTTTATTTGTTATTCCCGGTCAATATTTCTGTATTTGTAAATATTAATTCTGCAAAATATAAGTTAA
>AWOL01S0000418.1:0-16425 GCA_000715115.1 Nicotiana otophora
GAAGGAGATTAAGAAGAGCAGCAGCCGAGCGCGGCCTCAACTCGCCAAAGAACTCTGCAAATCATAAAACAGACACCACCAAAGAACTTGCTGACAGAAACTTGCTGACAGATCTAAACAGCAGAAAATAAACTGAAGATACAACCAACAAAGGTGTGAAATAGAAGATGAAATCCCCAGGCGTCAGACTATCAAGACAAGGGATAAGCAAATAAGGTTATCAGTGGGAGAAGATATGGTTTTGACAGGATAGGTGCAAGATAATTATTCGGGATCTAACTCTAGATATTGCACTTCCAATGTTCAAGTGAGTCTCTCAAATTTTCTCAATTATTAGTTCAAACGTTCAGCAGAAACTCCTTTCTCAATTAAGTCTTAACCTCATGAGATGAATCAAATTAAGCACGTGAACCTATGCAAGAATGCGTAGGGGAAAACCTCATTCGATTATTCTCCTTACTAGGTTTAGGCAGTGATTCAACTAGCCTCTTTCGATTACTTAAAATAATCTATGAACTAAACTAACAAAATAATGCAAAGATAACACAAGTTATGCCTCTCTCGATTATATTAACTAGTGAATATAGATGCCAAAATTAAATCTTCCAAAACGATTCAATACATAAAATTAGAGTTATAATCCACAAACAATCATCAATACACCAAATCCATCAAACCCTAGAGGGAAATACCCCATAGACATGGAGAAATTCATCTCACATATAATTATAGTATAGGAAAAAATAAATTCAATCCAAGCTCGGGTCTTGAGTGAGGAAGGAATGATGAAATCCTTGTGCTTGTGTTCTTCAACTCCTCCTTAGCTTCCTTAGATCTAAAGTATGTCAAAAGTCCAGAAAATAACATTTTTCATGTATTTATACCAAGTAGGGTCGGGCCCCAACGAAATCACCCTTTCCTAGCCGAGATAGGAAATAACTCTGTAAGATTGCACAAGCGTGCCGCATGGGGTGACGCGCCATGCGGGGCATTAGTGGCACTTATCAGGGAGAATGTAATTTTCATCAAGCTGCCAAAACACACTGCTGCAGCACACCACGTGCAGCCCTACACACCGTAGAAGTGCAAATTCCTCATAGTGTTGCTTTTGTCTTGATTTGTGCTGTCCAAACGTGAACATCTACCCCCGAACACGATCTTGACTTATTCCCTTGGGACTTTACTCAGAATTCAAACCTCCAAATAGCTCGAATTAGCTGCACAACATCTACATAAATACGAATCACCCCTACAAGGCATGAAACACATAATAAGTGCAAAACACTACCAATTAAAGCTCAACACAAGTAAAGTGCAGTGAATTATAGTGCAATAAGAGACTAAAACACGTAATTATAGCCTACAATCAACACCCCACAATTTGTCGAGTGTAAAACACACACTACAATATGCTCGCTAGTCGAATATAGTAATTTATAATATCGTATCCACAGGGATTGGATTTAAATAGTATTATCATAGTTTGTAGCTAAATGGATATCCAAGATGATCAACAACTAAGGTTTATGTGATTTAAACTAAAATTAACCTCAGTTTATTGAAGCTACAATTAACAAAGAGTCTAAACTATTGACTAATGACAATTAACGCAAGTATTAAGAAAAGAAAGATATCAATTGGGAGAAGATAGGGTTGATAGGATATGTGTAAGAGAAATGTTTGGGATTTTACTCTAGATAATTCAATTCTAGGTGACTCTCTCGAATTCACTTGGTTATTAGTTCAATTGATTAGCAGAAACGCCTCTCTCGATCAAGTCTCAACCTCACAAGATGAACCAATTTTAAGCATGTGAAGATATGCAAGAATTCATAGTGGATTGGTCTCTAGGAGAACCGCTCTCGATTATCCTCCTAACTAAGTTTAATCAAAAATTCAACTAGCCTCTTCCGATTGCTAAGAAAATTACTCACTTCAACCAACAAAGTATAATGTAGCAATATCACATGTTATGCCTCTCTCGACTACATGAACAAGTGAATATAGATGCAACAATTAAAACATCCAAACGATTCAATACATAAAACTAGAGTTAATTATCCACAAACAAGTATCAATACACCAAATCCATCAAACCCTAAAGAGAACTACTCCATGGATATGGAGTAATTCATCATAACAATGTTTAAGTTAAAAGGAAAACATAAAACAATCCAAACCCTTGTTTTGAGTGAGGATTGAATGATGAAATCCTTGAGCTTTTACTTCTCCACCTCCTCCTTGGATTACGTAGGTCTAAGATGTGTTAGAAGTCTATAAAATAATATTTTTACATGTATTTATACTAAGTAGGGTCGGGCCCAGACAAAAATACCTGCGCGAAATAGGAAAATAACTCTGAAAGGGTTGCACAGGCGCGCCGCATGGGGCGACGCGCCATGCGGGTCATTAGTGGGGAAGTTCAGTGAGTTTATTTTTGATAGACAACAGAGAACATGCCTGCTACTACGCCCCACGTGGAGCCTCACGCGCCGCGGCTGTGGGACTTTCTCTGAGTACGGATCTTTCTTGCTTTTTAGCTATCCCGACATGGTTATCAACCCCTGTACGCGATCCTGACTTATTCCCTTGAACTGTTACTCATACTTCAAAGCTCTAAATCATCCAAATTCATTCTGTAACATCTTCATAACTCGGAAACACTCCTACAAAGCATGAAACACACAATTAGTGCAAAACACTAGCAATTAACGGTCAAACTCAATTAAACTACAGTAAATTGGAATGTAATAAGCGACCAAACCATGAGATTATAGCCTACCATCAAGCAATCAAACTACACTTTTTAAAGACACGACCTTTTTTAGCAACGCTCCTAACTCATTACACCAAGAATATTTAAAACAGATTAAGCACAATACCATAACATCCTCATGTCGAGATTTGACTCAAAAGCACCACATATTTTTCACAACCCGCTCACTTACTCTAACACAGAGGTCCACGAAATTACCTTTCCTTCGTGAATCAAGTGCCCTCGCAGAACAATGGAGACTAGTTCCACACACAACAAAATTAAAAACAATTTTGAACTCAAGATAGAAAGACTTCACTCACTCTGAGAAACAACATTCATATGCCACAGAAGATGTACCATTAGCTTGCTCGTAGTGTACTACTCTACTAATTGAGCTTATTCAGTCAAGGATCAAGTAGGACATTATTTGGTTCTAATGTAGGCTGCGGGATCGATAGGATACATTTGGATATAAGAGTGACTACATTTCCCTAAGCAGTTTAATACATATAGTTAACCGTGCAAAACACCACATTTATGTCAACCATAACTCCAGCTTCACATCAATATACATCAACTCCCAACTTCATTAAGCACAAATACATCAAAAATTATCACTATCAAGGAATATTTTTAACAACAATAGAACTACTTTACTTTTTTCGTTTTCTTTTTCATTTCAAGTGGTTCTTACTTTTTCAAAACAATGCACCTTTCTCCTTATTTCAATAGTTCCACTCAAAAGCCAAACCACCACCCCACACTTTAACTTTAACAAAGTTCGTACAATATTCAAGTTCTCACGAGAGATAAAAGGTTCAAATAGATGGTCAATTCAAATAAATGAGTAAGACTTGTAATGTGGTTGCAAATGAAACAAGATTATAGGCTCAACGGGGTTGAGAAAGATACATAAAAATTAGGAAGGTAAAAGCATATAATTGGCTCAACAAAGAAATGCCTATATCACTTCCAAGACTGAATAAGACTACAATTTCGCTTTGCAAACACATGAGAAATGTTCTAGACATCAAATGCAATGCACAGAATAACACAAAATCTCACACACACATGGAATATAACTCACTCAAAATTGGACTATCAAGACACTATAGTCAAAGCGGTTAAGCTAAGTTAAGATCATACAATTAAAGGTACTTATACAAGAGTAAATAACTGAGCCTAAGCGTCACAACTAAAGCACTTACTATTCTCAAGGTATAATAAAGTCAAGAGATATTTCCTTCGTTTCAAATCACAGCACAAGATTTCCTACTCCTAGAAAGAAAATTAAACTTACTGCTACCCGGTTAAAATAAAACCCTTGGAAAAGAACCGCGTCATAAAGAAAACCCAAGGGGGATTTGTTTACTGCCTAACAAAAGAATGTTTTTTTTCTTTTTCCTTCGACGTTAATCGCTCAAGAAACCTATCTATGATATCCATCGTCGGGAAAAATCTAAACTTTTTCTATCTATAACTCCTAGTACTAACAAAAAGAAAACTAATATGCATACATACAAATATCCCCCACCACACACTTTAAGTTGTAATGTCCTCATGGCACACAATTAAAAAGCATAAGGTACAGAAAACTTACCTAAACATCTAGTCGGCGTATGAGTTGAAGTCGGGCTCCATTATTCACGCCCAAACTAATGCACCAATCTATGAAAACAACTTATTCTCGGCCTTCTTTGGGTACACCCGACACTTATCTTTCTCGCTCACTGCAGCCTTCTCTTTAGAGCCCTTTACTTTCCACTCGACACTCGCCACTCGTTTGTCCTTCTGTTCCCCCTTTGCTATATCCGTCTTAAAAGTCACAGTCTCCTCACCCACTCTAAGCATGAGTTTTCTCTCATTTATATCTAATGTAGATCTACCCGTCGCTAAAAATGGTCTTCCAAGGATGAGGGGGACCTCCTTGTTTTGCTCCATATTTATCACTATAAAATTTACAAGAAATATGAACTTATACACCCGAACTAACACATCTTCTACTATCCCCTCGGGTATTGTAGTCATTTGGTCTTCCAGCTGCAAAGATATGGATGCAGACCTTATCTCTCCAATTTCCTGTAGATAGATAGAGGCATTAAATTATTTGAGGCACCAGAATCACATAAGGATTTATCAAAATTAATAGTTCCTAAAGAGTAAGGTATAGTAAAACTCCCTAGATGTCCCCACTTTTGTGGGAATTTATTTTGCAATATCGCGCTGCAATGCTCTGTGAGCTTGACCACTGAGGTCGCCTCTATTTTCCACATCTTCGTAATGCTCTCTTTCAGGAATTTGGCATAAGCAAGCATCTGTGAGAACATTTCTGTGAATAATAAGTTCGCATGAACCTGTTTCAGAACAACCAGAAATCACCCAAACTGTTTGTATAGCTTGTCTCTACTTTTATTTTGAGGGAAAGGCATAGCAAACATATGCCCGCTCTCCTCAAGGTCCTCCCTTCACGAGTTTTCTTCCTTCTTGTTCTTCTCGCCTTTCATATGGCCTTTCTTCTTCTTATCAACATCACTCTTCAGCTTCTCCCCACTTTCTTTTTCAAGTCTCACATCATTTTGGATTAGGGGTGAGATCTTTCAACCCTTGCCCACTTCTCAAAATTACAACATTCACTGTTTCATTGGGATTTCTTTCTGTATTAGGAGAGTTCATGGAATCCTCTCAAACAATAGAGTAGCTAGCAGCGCAACCTATCTTTCCAGGTTCTGAAAACCTGTGCTCAGTTCTTTGATAGCTGTTCCATGTTCCCATATAATCGAGCTATCAGTTTTAGGCCTCTCATCTGTCTTGATAGTAAAAGCCTTAATTAGATCTTCCACACTGGACTGATTAGATTGTGGAGGCTGGTATTGCTGTCTCTGCAGATTTTGGAAGACTAAAGCTCCTTGTACCTAGGGTCTAGGGTATTTCTGTTGCCATGCATTTGCAGTACCCCCAGGTGAACTCCATAAAACACCGGGGTGCCTCTGAACCCATTGCATTAAAATCATAATTTTCCACAGCATTCACTTCCAGAGTTGAGACTTGACACTCATGGGTAGGGTGTCCTCTTCCACATATATCACAAGCTATGTGAGGCTCATTTCATATCCCGGCTAAGGTCAGCTTTCGTATTTCTTTTGCCATAGCATCAAGTTCTACCTGCACAGATGTATTAGCATCAACTTGATGAACACCAATTGATTTTATTCTTTCACCACTCTCATAGGGCCACTGATTGGAATCTTAAAATAACTCATCACCAATTGTAAGTTATCCCCTGGAGTCTCCTTCATCAAAGGGCCTCCAACTACATTCCTCAATGTTCTACGCGAGGCCGGTGTCAATCCTTCACAAAAAACCTGGAGTTGCATCCAAAGTGCAATTCTGCTATGTTGCCAATTTCTAACTATCTCCTTAAACCTCTCCCATGCTTCAAAAACTATTTCAATTTCTTTCTAGTAGAAGTTATGGATTTCTCTTCTAATCTTGCCCATCTTAGCTGAGGAGAAATATTTAACAAGCAATATTCTGGTCATCTCCTCCCAGGTTCTAATCGATCCATTGGGCAAGCTTCAAAGCCACTCTTTCACATCATATTTATGTAAAAAGGGGAATGCCCATAAGTACACTGCATATTGCAACACCCCGTTGTATTGAAAGGTGTTCATAATCTCCTCGAAGTCCATTAGATGTGTGTTTGGATTTTCGTTCATCTTTCCTATGAAGACACAACAATTCGGAATGGTTTGAAGCAACCCTTGCTTCCACACAAAAGTATCTGCTGCAATTGGAGGTGGTCTAACGCTTGATAATCATTAATTGTAGACCGGTCTAGCATAATCGCCAAGTAGTCTCCAAGGCATGGGATCAATATTTCTGAACTGGTGGGCAACCAAGGGTTGATGTTGATTAATTTTGTGACCACTATCTTCTTGATAGACATTTTCTGCAACTCTAAAAGTTGCTTCCTCAGACTCCCGTGCAGCTTTTTCTCGTTGTTGGATTGCCCCTCTTGCAGCCAAATCTACATTATTATCACCATTTTCGGCCATAGTTTCTTGGGTTGAGGCTTGCCTAACCTTTTGTAACTTATCGGTGAGATCTCTTTGCTTCCTCAATTGTCGTAGTGTTGTTTATAACTCTGGCTCGTATGGTAGCACTTCTTTCGCAGAAGCTCGAGTCATGCACCAATCTTAACCTGTAACCTGCGCACAGCCAATGAACACCAACCGTGAAAAGGGAAAAACAAAAATAAAAGAAAGAATTCCTGAATTAGCACTACAAACTATTTCAAACACTAATGATTTCCAATCCCCGGCAACGGCGCCAAAATTTGACGAGCTCGAAACANACTAATGATTTCCAATCCCCGGCAACAGCGCCAAAATTTGACAAGCGCAAATCACACACTTAAATTATGCTCGCTAATAAAAGATAGTATAGTATAATATCGTATCCACGGGGATTGGATTTACATAGTATTACCATAGTTTCTAGCTTGATTGCTATCCAGGAGAATCAATAGTTGAGATTTATAGGATTAATAACTAAAATTAATAAATTATCTAAAGCTATTGACTAGTGACTATCAAGACAAGGGATAAGCAACAAAGGTTATCAGTAGGAGAAGATAGGGTTTAGACAGGATAGGTACAAGATAATTGTTCAGGATCTAACTCTAGATAATTTACTTCTAATGTTCAAGTGAGTCTCTCGAATTCACTCAATTACGAGTTCAAACGTTCAGCAAAAACTCCTCTCTCGATTAGGTCTTAACCGCACGAGATGAACCAATTTAAGCACGTGAATATATACAATAATGCGTAGTGGATTGGTCTTTAGGAAAACGTTTTTCGGTTATTCTCCTAACTAAGTTTAATTCAACTAGCCTCTTTCGATTACTTAGAAGAATCTATGAACTCAACCAATAATATAATGCAAAAATATCACAAGTTATGCCTCTCCCGATTAAATGAACTAGTGAATGTCGATGAAACAATTAAATCTTTCAAACGATTCAATGCAAATAACTAGAGTTATAATTCACAAACAATCGTCAATACACCAAATCCATCAAACCCTAGATGAAACAAATCCATAGACATGGACAAATTCATCACAAATATAATTAAAGGATAAAAACATAAATCTGATCCAAACTCGAGTCTTGAGTGAGGAAGGAATGATGAAATCCTTGTGCTTGTGTTCTTCCAACTCCTCCTTAGCGTCATTAGGTCCAAGGTATGTCAAAAGTCAAGAAAATAACATTTGTGCATGTATTTATACCAAGTAGGGTTGGGGCCAAATGAAATCAACCTTTCCTAGCCAAAATAGGAAAATAACTATGTAAATATTGCACAGCCGCGCCGCATGGGGAGACTTGCCATGCGTGCCATTTGTGGGACTTATCAGGGAGCATGTACCTTTCATCATGCTTCCAAAACACACTGCTACGGTGCACACGCGCCACCCCACATACCACAGCAGTGCAAAATTTGCTTTTTGCTTGAATTTTGATGTCCATGCGTGATCCTCGACCTCGAACACGATCCCGACTTAATTCCTTGGGTTTTTACTCATACTTGAAATCTCCAAATAGCTCGAAGTAGCTCCACAAAATCTACATAAATCAGGATCACTCCTACAAGGCATAAAACACACAATAAGTGCAAAACACTACCAATTTAAGCTCAACACAAGTAACGTGCAGTGAATTAGTGTGCAATAAGCGACTAAAAAACGTAATTATAGCCTACCATCAACATCCCCCACTTAAAACATTGCTCGTCCTCGAGCAATCAAACTACACTTTATCAAGACATGACATTTTTAAACAGCTCTCCTAACTCATCAGACGATGAATGTTTAAAACAGATTAAGCACAATACCGTAACATCCTCACCTCGAGATTTGACTCAAAAGAACCACATATTTTTTGCAACCCGCTCACTTACTCTATCACATACGTAAACGACATTACCTTTCCTTCATGAATCAAGTGCCCTCACATAATAATAGAGAGTAGTTCCACACACAATAAAATTAAGAACAATTAGGAACTCAAGATAGAAACAATTCACTCTCTCTCAGAAACAACATTCATATGCCACAAAAGACGTACCATAGGCTTGCCCGTAGTGTACTACTCTACTAATTGAGCTCATTCAGTCAAGGATCAAGTATGACTTTATTTGGTGGTAATATAGGTTGTCAGATGGGTAGGATACATTTGGATATAAGAGTAACTACACCTCCCTACACACTTTAATACATACAGTTAACTGTTCAAAACCCCACACTTATGTCAAACCATAACTCCACCTTCACATAAATATACATCAACTCCCAACTTCTTTAAGCATGAATACATTAAAAATTACCACTATCAAGGAATATTTTTAACAACAATACAACTACTTTTCTTATTTCATTTTCTTTTTGAATTCAAGGGGCTCTTACTATTTCAAAATAATGCACCTTTCTCTTTATTTCAATAGTTCAACTCAAAAGCCAAACCTCCACCCCATACTTAAACTTTTACAAAGTCCATAAACATTTCAAGTGCTCACGAGAGGTAAAAGTATCAAATAGATGTTCAATTGAAACAAATGGGTAAGGCTTGTAATGTGGTTGCCAAGAAACAAGTTTCACAGGATAAAAGGGGTTAACTAAGATACATAACACTTAGTTAGGTAAATTAATATAACTGGCTTAATAAAGAAATGCCTATATCACTTCCAAGACTGAATAAAACTACTATTTAACTTTGCAAACACATGGTGTAAGTTATAGACATCAAATGCAATGCACATAATAATACAAAATCTCACACACGCATGGCACATAACTTACTCAATATTAGACTATCAAGACACTCTAGTCAAAGTAGTTAAGCTAAGTTAAGATCATACAATTCAAGGTAGTTATACAAGAGTGAAAAGCATAGCCTAAGCGTCACAACTAAATCACTAACTATTCTCAAGGTATAATAAAGTCAAGAGATATTACCTTTATTTCAAATCACAGCAAAAGATTTCCCACTCCTAGAAAACAATAAAACTAGCAACACTCGATTCAAATAGAACCCTTGAAAAACAACCGTGACACAAAGAAAAATGAAGAGGGACTTGTACACTACCTAACAAAAGAAATTATTTTTGTTTTTTTCTTCGACTTTAATCTCTCAAGAAACATGTCGATGATATCCATCGTCGGGAAAAGTCGAAAACTTAAAAAAACAAAATTTTAAACTTTTTCTATCTCTAAATCATACAACTAACAAAACGAAAACTAATATGCATACACACAAATATCCCTCACCCCAAACTTTAAGGTGTGATGTCCTCATGGCACACAATTAAAAACCATAAGGTAAAGGAAACTTTCCTGAATATCTAGTCGGGGTCTGAGTTGAACCAATGCACACATTCATGCGGACAACTTCTTCTCGACCTTCTTTGGGTTCACCCCACACTTATATTTCTCACTCACCGCAGCCTTCTCTTTCGAGCCCTTTACTTTCCACTCGATACTCGCCACTGGTTTGTCCTTTGTGCCCACTTTCCTATATCCGTCTTAAGAGTCACAGTCTCCTCACCCACTCTAAGCATGAGTTTTCTCTCATTTATATCTAATGTAGATCTACCCATTGCTAAGAATGGTTTTCCAAGGATGAGGGGGACCTCCTTGTTTTGCTCCATATTTATCACTATAAAATACACAAGAAATACGAACGTATCCACCCGAACTAACATATCTTCCACTATCCCCTCGGGTATTATAGTCATTTGGTCTCCAAGCTGCAAAGATATGGGTTCAGACCTTATCTCTCCAATCTTCTTCTCCAATTTCCTGTATATGATAGATGCATTAAATTAACTGAGGCACCAGAATCACATAAGAATTTATCAAAATTAATAGTACCCATCATTGGGTACATTCGAGTTGTCTCATTTTGGTGGACGAATTGCACAATATGTGGCTCGAGGTTGTGCTAGTGTGACGTATCAGTCGAGCAACTTGTACAAGATGAGATGAGATTATTAAACCCGAAATTTGCACTACCAAATTTGGATAAGACATGTTTGGGAGAATAATATCAAAATTCAGTTTATATTTTGTCAATGGTTCTTATCGGGCGAGGAAACTCCATTACTTGTTGATTTGATGAGTGTTTATGACTTTCTGAATGTTTCTGTCATTATTGGCAGTGTACAAAATTTTAGAACAAAGTTTTATTTGATATGAGGTATGTCGTCGGCACTGGGTTTTGTTATTGAATAGCTATTATTGCTACGAGTATTTGAGTTATGTGGTATATCATGTAATTATATCTTGGGGTATGGTTATGGTTATGGTTTGGTACAACTGATTCAGGCTTATATCGTGTATAGATGCGGGAATCGGGTCTCGTGATAAATTCCGGATGTCAAAAATGTGGTTCAAAGGTTATGGACTAAGGTCGAAGTAAAGATTTTCAGTTAAGTTGTGTTGATGGGATTATGTGGATTGAGGTGACGTGGTATCACCCATGGCTACATGCATGGTGAGTTTACAGTGACATGATGGCTTTGTTACGACTCTTGGCACGTTCAAGGACGAATGTATGTTTAAGTACGATTGTTTTATTAATTCGCATTCTCTTTGGTTGTTAAAGGTCTTGAGTAGCTTCACATGATGAATTATGACTTGCATATATTGTCGATTTTTCTTTTCGAGTGGTTCGTTATTAATTTGATAGAATGATTCTCAATTTGGAAGCTTTAAGTTGGAAGAGTTAATCGAGTTTGACTTTTGTTTATCTGACCCTGGATAGGGTTTTGATGGTTCCATTAGGTCCGAATGGTGATTTTTGACATTGACATATGTCCGTATTTTCTTTTGTATACTAATAGAAGGTTTCGGCTCTATTTGGCAAAAGTTGGCAATTTGAAGGTTTTGAAAGTTCATAGGTTTGATCAGGAGTTGAATTTAATGTTATCGGGTTCAGATTGTTGTTCCGTGAGTTGGAATAGATTATTTATGTCATTTGGAACTTGTGTGCAAAATCTGAGGTCATTCTGAGTTGATTTGATGAAGTTCGGCACGAGTTTTAGAAGTTGAAAGTTCAAAAGTTCATTAAGTTTTATTGTGGTACGATTCATGGTTTAGATGTTATTATGTGTGATTTGGGGCCTCTAGTAGGTCCATGTTATGTTTCGAGACTTGTTGGCATATTCAGACGGGGTCCCGAGAGGCTCGGGTGAGTTTCGGCGTGGTTTCAGATCATTTTGTCTCTTGTTGCATTGCTGAAAATATTTCTGGTGCTTGTGTTTCTGCATCAGCGGAAATTTGGTCACAGATGCAAATCCGCAGATGTGGACATTTATCATTGAGGCGAATATGTATTGGATGGCAAGAAGGCCGTATGTGTGGGGACCTAGGCGCATCTGCGTGTACACTGGAGTGGTCCCCTAAGCGCAGAAGCACCTTTGTTATCGCATAACTGACATGTGCTGAATTTGAGCATTGTTGTAGGCGCAGGGTTGGGGCCGTATATGCACGTCTGCATAAGTGAGTCTTCAGTCGCAGATGCGACTTCGCTTGCAGGTTATATTTAGTTTGAGGGTCTTTCATTTTATCACATTTGGAGAGTTGGAGCTTGGTTTTGGGCAATTGTTAAGAGGATTTTCACAACTTGGATTGGGTAAGTATTCTTAACGTGGTTTTGGTTATATTACAAGATTCTATCTTCTATTTTGACATTTGATTGAGATTTTGGAAGAGAAACAAGGGTTTTTTGTCTAAACTTTCTCAAAGTGAATTATTTTGTTTTGAGCATCGATTCAGAGTCAGATTTGAGTGAAATTAGTATGGTTGGACTCGTACTCGAATGGGTTGTTGAAATTTGTATGCTTTACCGGGTTCCGAGGATGGGCCCTAGTTGAATTTTTGGTTGACATTGAATAATTCCATACTAATTCAACCTTTTTCGTTTAGGTTTGTTTCCTATGGTGTCAATTGATGTTCTTGAGTTGTTTTTGGCTAGTTTCGAGCCATTTGGATGTGGATTTGGCCGGGATGGCATTTCTTAAGTATTATTCGGCTTGCTCGATATTTGATTTTGCTTGTTATAGGTAAGTAACATATTTAAACTTGGATTTGAGTGTAAATATCACTGAGAACTACGATATTCGAAATGGGTTGGGGGTGACGCATGTTCTAGGTCATGGGCGCGTGTGCGTGCTCCGAGGTATTCATGATCTAGTTAGTTCTTAGGCTAATATGTGCCTTGTATTTCTATCATACTTCTTTAATATCATGTTTTCTGCATTTATATGACTATGTGAGATATTATTTATGATAGAAATCATGTCTAGGCTCCCTGCTTAATTGTTTGAGACATGATAGGTCTATTTTCGCCATGTTGATCTACTTTCGTTAAGACGTAGTCA
Source organism: Nicotiana otophora (assembly GCA_000715115.1). Taxonomy (NCBI): domain Eukaryota; kingdom Viridiplantae; phylum Streptophyta; class Magnoliopsida; order Solanales; family Solanaceae; genus Nicotiana; species Nicotiana otophora. Next base: position 13,195 of record AWOL01S0000418.1, read on the forward strand.
TACTGTACATTAATGATAGTTACATCCTCATGTTATATATTTTTCTCTATGCACTTTACATGTTATTGGTGTCCTTGCATGTGACACGAGTTTGAGCTATATTTGAGGAATATTGTAATATTTCTTGTTATATAATTGAATCATATTTCTATGAGAATGTTAACATATAGAGACTTGAGCGAATTGGAAATTGTGTGCAAAATGTGAGGTCATTACGAGTAGATTTGATGTGGTTCGGTACGAGTTTTGGAAGTTGAAAGTTCAAAAGTTCATTGAGTTTGATTTGAGGTACGATTCATGGTTTTGATGTTATTATGTGTGATTTGGGGCCTCGAGTAGGTCCGTGTTACATTTTGGGACTTGTTGGCATGTTCGAACCGGGTCTCGATAGTCTCGCATTAGTTTCGGGGTGGTTTCAGATCATTTTGTCTCATGTTGCATTGCTGAAGAAATTTCCGGTGCTGGTGTTTCTGCACCAGCGAAAGTTTTGGCATAGATGCGAGTCAGCAGATGCAGACCTATTATCGCAGAAGAAAATATGGACTGGAGGGTGAGAAGGCCGCAGATGAAGGGACCTAGGCGCATCTGCGCGTACGCAAGAATGCAGAAGGACAGTCGCAGAAGCAGATTTGTTGTAGCAAAAGTGACATTTGCTGAATTGGGGTATTGTCGCAGGAGCGGCGTCTTCAGCCGCAGATGCGACTTACCTAGAAGGTTATATTTAGTTAGAGGGTTGTTCATTTTATCAAATATGGAGATTTAGAGCTCCATTTCGGGCGATTTTGGAGAGAATTTTCACCACATGGATAGGAGCAAGTATTTTTGACGTGGTTTTGATTATATTACATGATTATATCTAGGATTTTCGCATTTGATCGATGATTCTAAAAGAGAAATTGTTTTTTTTTTATCTAAACTTCCTAAAGTGAATTATCTGGTTTTGAACATCAATTCGGAGTCGGATTTGAGTGAAATTAGAATGGTTACACTCGTATTCGAATGGGCTGTCAAACTTTGTGAGTTTTTCCGGGTTTTGAGGCACGATCCTGGGTTGATGTTTTGGTTGACTTCTAGTAATTGATTAATGATTCGACCATTTTCGTTTGGGTTTGTTTCCTATAGCATTGTTTGATGTTTTTGAGTTGCTTTTGGCTATTTTCGAGCAATTCAGAGATCGATTTGCGCGGGATGACATTTTTATAGTATTATTTTTCTTGCTCGGTGTTTGATTTTGCTTTTTAGAGGTAAGTAACATTTCTAAACTTTTATTTTAGGGTAAATATACATGAAAAATGTGACATTGAGTTGGGTTAGGGATGACGCACGTGGTAGGTCATAGGTGCGTGTGTGTGCTCCGAGGTATTCATGATCGGGGTAGTTCTTAGGCCAATATGTGCCCTGTATTGCTATCATGCTTCTTTGATATCATGGTTTCTCCATTTATATGACTACATGAGATATTATTCATGATAGAAATCATGTCCAGGCTACCTGCTGAACTGTTTGAGACATGATATGGTTATTTTCACCATGTTGAGCTAGATGCGTTGAGCCGTAGTCATATTGTACAGTCATGACAGTTATAACCTTATGATATATATTTGTCTCTATGCACTTTAGATATGCTATCTCACATGTTATTAGTGTCCTTGCACGTGACACGAGTTTGAGCTATATTTAAGGCATGTTGTGATATTTCATGTTATATAATTGAATCATGTTTCCTTGAGAATGTTGAAATATGGAGACTTGAGCAGATTGATGAATAATGTGGGTCTAAGAGCAATTTTGTGAGTCATGTTGGATCGAGTTACACACTGCAACAATTATATTGATATTGAGGTGGTGGCACATATATTGAGGCTAGGAGTGCAACACGCCCCATGATTTGGCTATCTGATTTTCATTAGTACTTGGGCATGATCCATTCCTTTAGAGTATCGGATGGTCCGGGAGTGCTTCGACGCTTAATATAGAAAGATTGTATTTCGGAGTTATCAGACTCTGTGTAGTGTTTAGGCACATTGGGTAGGTTCATTTTATTTATTGGAGATTGTGTGCCAAGTTTGGTGGTGATCCGGACTGTGTAAGTGTGATTTAGATGCGTTGGCGAAGTTTGAATGTTTGAAAGTTAAAAGAATTATTTTGAACATCAATTCATGATTTTGATGTTATTCATGTCGTTTCGAGCCTCTTGATAAGTTTGGATAAGGTATTAGGACTGGTTAGCATGATTCGACAAGACGCCAGGGGCCTCGGGGAGATTCGCGGTAGATTCGAATCAAATTGGAGTGTTTTGCTATTGTTTGTTGTTGGTTCTGGTTTCGTTCTTCACGAACACGGTGGGTAGCTTGCATATGCGAAGAAGGATTTGAGCTGGAGATCGTTTGTTTTTTGCGTTTACGAAGCCAGGGATGCATCCGTAAAGGCGTGGGTGCATAACAGCACCGCGTTCGCGACAAGGACGTCGCATTCTCGGAAGATGATTTTTGGAGCAAGAGTAGGGAATGCTTCGCGAACGTGAGGGACATGTCGCGTTCGTAATGAAGGGTCGCCTATGCTGTGTACAAGTTTGCAAAATCGGGATTTGGCTAGTTTCAGCTCACTTCTTCCACTGGAGCTGGTTTATGGGTGATTCTGAAGGGGATTTTGCATCATTGATCACAAGGTATGTGATTTCTACACATTGTGAGCTAGAAATGGTAAATTTGGAGTTTTTACTACGAAATTGGACATGGAATTAGGAATAGATTGTATATTTGAGTCTATGGTGCTATGGGAAATATTTATCTTCAAAACGTTTTGGAATCTGGGTGTGTGGGCTTAGGGGTGATTTTGTTGATTTTCGAGTGGAGTTGGGAATTATTATGAATTGTTAAATAACGAGTCTTTGAGTATACTTTGATTGGTTTGCACATTTTTTGGCTAGTTTCAGATAGTTTGGAATTGATTTGAGGAGTTAGAGAGGCGTTGGACCCGATTATCGAAATTCTGAACAAGGTACGTCTCATGTCTAACCTTGTGAGGGGGGGATTTAGCCCGTAGGTGTTATATTTTCTATGTGCTAGTTGAGGGATCTATGCACATATTAGGTAACGAGTGTTCGTGCGTAAGCTAGAATTCCTGATGAGGTCTGGGTAGACTTAGACTCACTCCATACTTTAATTGAATTATTTGATTCATTCTTGCATGTTTAAAATCTTTGATTTACATTTTTTCCCAAGACTAGAC
>AWOL01S0000418.1:18599-30032 GCA_000715115.1 Nicotiana otophora
TTCTATGTGCTAGTTGAGGGATCTATGCACATATTAGGTAACGAGTGTTCGTGCGTAAGCTAGAATTCCTGATGAGGTCCGGGTAGACTTAGACTCAATCCATACTTTAATTGAATTATTTGATTCATTCTTGCATGTTTAAAATCTTTGATTTACATTTTTGCCCAAGACTAGACATGTGTAAATTATCAGACTTGTGATTTAAGATATTTGGCGAGCTACTTGATTAGCTGTGGAAATTGTACTTCCCTTTACGAATTTGTTCCACGTTGTGCATATTTGTCCGAATTGTTACTTAAATTTTATAACTCATACATATATTTGTGAGTGGGGCCAGTTGTCACGCCTAGACCCCGGGGAGCGCGACCGGCGCTCAACCGATATAACCCGGTCAAGCAAGCCTGCCAGATATTTTCTACCCGACCTTGCCTATGAATAGAGTGGAGATGTATTCCATTGTTTAAACATTACGAGTATTTCATAATCAACAACAATTCCATTACCATTAGTATCTTCATTTATACTTCCCAAAATATGCTACCCATTCATAGTTTGAAGTGGAACATGTGGTAGAAATACAACATTTCTTGTTTTGACTTTCCCAAAACAAATATACAACCCACAACATGTCTATGGAGCCTCTAAGTACAACATAAGGGTAGTATGAAAGTGTCGGCGACAAGGCCCAGACTAAACCTCAAAACACAAAGTATGACATCAAGTGACATCAGGCCCAGGATAGAGTAAGGCTCACCAAAACCTATTGAATATGGAGTAACTGCTAACAAGGACTAAAGTTACCCGTTGATGAACCACCTGCATCCATTGAAGATGCAGCGCCCTAGCAAAAGGGACGTTAGTACATATGGAATAGTACTAGTATGTAAAGCTAAATGTCCTCTTTCGAAACAGAATGCCAATATAAGAAAGGGAAAACCATGGAAACAGCAAGCAACGATCAATGATATCTAAATGCCAAGTAAAATATAATAATTTTCAACATACGAAGATAATACTGTGAAGATGATAATCAAAACATGAAGATAATATTATTTTTGGTTGGAAGATATGAAGTACCGATGTAAAACCGTGAATTTAGCATGGAGTTTGATCACGGCCCGATCGACTGTCACGACCCAAAACTCTAACCTGTCGTGATGGTACCTATCGATGGTACTAGCCAAGACGATTTTTCAAAATACTTCAAATGTTTCACAAAATAAACCAAAAGCTTGATATGATAGAGTTTTCATAAAGACAAGAGTTAAACTCAAAATACAACGCGGAAAAATAGCCCCAAACATCAGGGTGTCACCAAGTCATGAGCATCTAAACAACCAGTCTAAGAAACAGTGTCTACAAGAGTCTGTGTCTAAATGCCAGTACAAAAAAGAAAGACAACAAGATAGGAGAGGCAAGGATTGCGAACGCCGGCAGCTACCTCGTGAATCTCCGATACTCAACCACGTACGAGATCAACATCCTTCATGGCCGGATACACCTAGATCTGCACATGAAGTGCAGGGTGTAGCGGGAGTACAACCAACTCAGTAAGTAACAAAAATAAATAAGGAATTGAAAAGTAGTGACGAGGTATAATATTACCGTTCACTTCAGTAATTTCAGCAATAAGAGTAGACATGATTTAATTCCAACAATATAAATTAAGTCAGTTGTACATTTACTATGTTTAGATAAACCGGATACAATATTTTCCAGAAGTTCAGAACAATGACATATGCCAGCTAAGTGTAGCAACAAAGGAAACAATTGCAACCTCTCACGATAATAATCACTCGAGCGCTCAATAGCTCAAACACTCGGCTCTCAGCCCTCGATAATCACACTCAATAAGTACCTGCGCTCACTGACTTCGGAGGGGCTCCTTCAGCCTAAGCGCTATATCACTGTGGCATGCAGCCCGATCGAATCATATAAGTAGCCATGAGGCTCGTTGCGGCGTGCAACCCGATCCACAATCCATAAGTAGCCATAAGACACGTTGTGGCGTGCAACCCGATCCATATACATTCAGCCCTCAGGCCCGTTGCGGCGTGCAACCCGATCCATATACACTCACATAGCTCACAACTTGGCACTCAGGCCCTATCTCAGTCATTAACCTCTCCAGCCTCTCAGGCTGTCAAACATCATATAAATCATCCCAAAAGAGATTATAACAAGTATCAACAAGAAAATAAGAGGAAACGGAGGTATGACATGCAAGTAAAATTGTGACTGAGTACAAGACATTAAATAGCAGCTAATTCAAGAAGTACCCGACCGTTGCGGGTCCCAGCAGTGATATCATATAGCCTAAACATTGTATCTAACATGAATGGCAGTCAAATTTCCAGAAGACAGAGAGAACATGTAAGTAACAATAAGCTATTCGATTTTACAGTCTCACGGGACGGACAAGTCACAATCCCCCACGTTGCACGCCCACACGCCCGTCACCTAGCATGTGCGTCACCTCCAAAATAATCACATCATACAAACAATACGGGTTTCATACCCTCAGGACCAGATTTAAAACTGTTACTTACCTCAAACCGCGCAAAATACTACTCTGAAATGCCTTTGCCCCTCGAATCAATCTCCGAATGCCCCGAATCTAGCCACAAGTAGTACGATATAATTAATAAAGGAAAAAGGAATCAATTCCACAAGAAAAACACGAAAGTCACAAAATCCGAAAGCCCATTCACTCAGGAGTTCACTTGTACCAAAATCTCAATCGAAACCCAAAATCTTAGTTGAAGAACTTCTTCCCATTTTCCCCAAATTTACCACCCAAATGCGAAATTAAAAGGTGAAATTAGTGATAGATTAGTGGGATATAATCAAAATCAAGTGAAGAATCGTTACCCAATTGATGTCTTTAAAACTAATTCTAAATCTCGCCCAAATCCAAGCTCTCAAACTCATGTTTTGATAAAAATGCCCAAACCCTCATTTTTGAAATTTTATATTCCGCCTAGGAAAATCCTTCTTCGCGAACCCGATACCTTTCTCGCGAACACGAAAACAACTAAGCTCAAACCTATGCGAACGCGGGACCAACATCGTGAACGCGTAGGCAAAAAGGCCTAGGGTCCCAGCCGCTCAACTTCCTCTACGAGAACGCGATGCTATTCTCACATTCGCGATGCACTACCTGACAACCCCTTTGCGAATGCGAGCCCCACTTCGTGAATGCAAAGAACAACCTTTCCTCCTGCCTCTAGCTCCTCTTAACGAACGCGAAGAAGGAAACCAGCAACTGGGAAAACAAGAAAATCTGCTATCTTTCACACGTCCAAAATGATCCATTAAGCATCCAAAGCTCACCCGAGACCCCGGGGACCTCAACTAAACATATCAACCAGTCCTAAAACACCATACGAACTTAGTCAAGCCCTCAAATCACATGAAACAACAACAAAAATATGAATCGCCCTCCAATCCAAACATACTGAACTTGCAACTTCACATTTCTACAACTGATGTCGAACCCTATCAAACCATGTCCGATTGATCTCAACATTACGGACCTACTCCAACTTCCGGAATCGGAATCCGACCCCGATATCCAAAAGTCCACTTCTGGTCAAAATCTCCAAAAATTCAACTTTCGCCATTTCAAGTCTAATTCTAGTACGGACCTCCAAATCATATTCCAGACGCGCTCCGAAGTCCAGAATCACCCAATAGAGCTAACGGAATCGACAGAACTCCATTACTGAGTTGTCTTCACAAAGTTTCAACTACGGTCAAAATTCTAAGACTTAAGCTTCCTTTTTAGGGACTAAGTGTACCAAATCACTCCGAAACCACAACAAAACCTCCCATCAAGTCTCATAAGAATAAAAAGATATTGGGGAAGCAGTAAATAGGGGATCGGGGCTAATACACTCAAAATGACCGGCCAGGTCGTTACATCCTCCCCCTCTAAAAGCAATCGTCCGTCCTCGAACGATCATAGAGACATACCTAAAGTGGTGAAAAGATGAGGATAACGGCTGCACATATCTTGCTCGGTCTCCCAAGTCACCTCCTCGACCGGCTGACCCCTCCACCGAACCTTCACGGAAGCAATGATCTTTGGCCTCACCTTTCGAACCTGCCTGTCCAAAATAGCCACTGGCTCCTCAACATTAGATAGATCCTTGTCCAACTAGACTCAGATGAAATCCCACACCTGAGACGGATGGCCGTGATACGTCCGGAGCATAAAAACATGGACTACTGGGTTAATTCCCGTTAGACTGGGAGGTAAAGCAAGCTCATAAGCAACCTCCCCAACTCGCCGCAACACCTCAAAGGGACTTATGAACCTTGTGCTTAGCCTGCCCTTCTTCCCGAACCTCATAACGCCCTTCATAGAAGAAACCCAAAGAATGTTTCGATCTCCAACCATGAATGCAACATCGCGAACCTTCCAATCCGCATAACTCTTCTATCTGGATTGGGTTGTGCGTAGTCTATTCTAAATCACCTTAATTTCTCCAAAGCATCCTGAACCAAGTCTGTACACAATAATCTAGCCTCGCCCGGCTCGAACAAACCTACTGGAGACCTACACCGCCTACCATACAGAGCCTCATATGGTGCCATCTGGATGCTCGACTGATAACTGTTGTTGTAAGCAAGCTCCTCTAGAGGAAAGAACTAATCCCACAAATCCCCAAACTCCATCACACACACGTGGAGCATATTGTCTAATATCTGAATAGTGCGCTTGGACTGTCCGTCCATCTGAGAGTGAAATGTTGTGCTCAACTCCACTCGAGTACCCAACTCAGGTTGTACGACCCTCTAGAACTGTGATATAAATTGCGTACCCCGATCATAGATGATAGATACCGGTACGCCATGAAGCCTGACGATCTCGCAGATATACACTTGAGCCAGCTGCTCGGAAGAGTAGGTAGTCATTGCAGGAATGAAATGAGCTGATATGGTTAGCCTATCAACAATCACCCAAACCGTATCAAACCTCCGTTAAGTCTGTGGGAGTCCAACAACAAAATCCATAGTGATCTGCTCCTACTTCTACTCCGAAATCTATAACTTCTGAAACAGCCCACCTGGTCGCTGAAGCTCATATTTCACCTGTTGGGAATTTAGGCACCGAGCTACATACTCCACTATGTCCTTATTCATTCTTCTCCGCCAGTAATGTTGTCTCAAGTCCTGATACATCTTTGCGACAACCGAATGAATAGAATACCGTGAACTGTGAGCCTTCTGGAGACTAAACTCACGCAAACCATCTACAATGGGCACACATAGCCTGCCCTGCAACCTCAATGCACCATCATACCCAATAGTGACCTCCTTACCGTCACCGTGCTGGGCCGTGTCCTTAAGGATGAGCAGATGGGGGTCATCATACTGACGCTCCCTGATACGATCATATAGAGAAGACTGAGAGACCACACAAGCCAATACTCGACTCAGCTCAGAAATATCCAATCTAACAAACTGGCTAGGTAAGGCTTGAACATCCAACGCCAATGGCCTCTCTACTGCTGGAAGATATGCTAAGCTCCCCAAACTCTCCGCTCGTCGACTCAAGGCATCGACCACCACATTGTCCTTCCCGAGATGGTACAAAATGGTGATATCATAGTCCTTAAGAAGCTCCAACCACCTCTGCTGATGCAAGTTAAGATCCTTCCGTCTGAATAGATGCTGCAAACTCCGATGATCAGTATAAATCTCACAAAGTACCCCATACAAATAGTGCCGCCAAATCTTCAAGGCGTGAACAATAGCTACTAACTCAAGGTCATGGACAGGATAGTTCTTCTCATGGGGCTTCAACTGGCATGAAGAATAAGCAATCACTCTACCCTCCTACATTAGAACACACCCAATACCGATCCGTGAGGCATCACAATACACTGTCTAAGAACCAGAAGCTGATGGTTGAACTAGAATTGGAGTCGTGGTTAACGCAGTCTTGAGTTTCTGAAATCTCTCCTCGTACTCATCTGACCACCTAAAAGGAGCACCTTTTTGGGTCCATTTAGTCAAGGGTGATGCAATAGATGAGAAACCCTCCACAAAATGACGGTAATTACTAGCCAAATCAAGAAAACTCCGAATCTCCATGGCTGAGGACGGTCTGGGCCAACTCTGAACCGCCTCTATCTTCTTCACATATACCTGAATACCTTCACTGGACATCACGTGCCCCAAGAACACCACTGACCTGAGCCAAAACTCACACTTAGAGAACTTTTCATACAGCTTCTCCTCCCTCAGCCGCTGTGACATAATCCTCAGATGCTGGGCCTGCTCCTCACAGCTACGAGAGTACACCAGCATGTCATGAATGAATACAATAACAAACGAGTCAAGATAAGGTTGAAACACACTGTTCATCAGATGCATAAACGTTGTTAGGGCATTGGTCAGCCTAAAACACATCACAAGGAACTCATAATGGCCATATCGGGTCCTGAAAGCTATCTTAAGAGTATCTGAGTCTCGAATCTTCAGCTGGTGATACCCTGACCTCAAATCAATCTTGGAGAACGCCATCGCTCGGTGATACCCTGACCTCAAATCAATCTTGGAGAATGCCATCGCTCCTTGAAGTTGGTCAAATAGATCATCAATACGTGGCAAAGGGTACTTGTTCTTAATTGTTACTTTTTTCAACTGCATGTAATCAATGCACATTCTCATAGTACCATCCTTCTTCTTTACAAAAAGAACTGGTGAAACCCAAAGTGACACGCTAGGCCGGATAAACCACTTATCAAGGAGTTCCTAAAGCTTTTCCTTATAGTCTTTCAACTCTGTCGGTGCCATACGATATAGTGGAATAGAAATGGGCTGAGTGCCCGGCACCAGATCAATACCGAAGTCAATATCCTTGTCAGGCAGCATACTCGGTAGGTTTGCAGGAAACACATCCGAAAAATCTCGTACCACCAGAACAAAATCAATAGCAGGGGCCTCTACACTAATATCCCTCACAACGGCCAAATAACATAGACAATCCTTCTCAACCATCCGTTGAGCCTTCAAGTATGAAATGATTCTACTGGAACATAGTCTATAGAGCTGCTCCACTCAACCCTGGGCAACCCTGACATCGCCAACCTCACGGTCTTAGCGTGACAATATAGAACAGCATGACATGGAGACAACCAATCCATACCAAAAATCACATCATAATCGACCATAGTAAGCAACAAGAGATCTACTCTCGTCTCCAGACTCCCAATAGTCACCACACATGACCGATATACACGGTCCACAATAATAGTATCGCCCACTTGAGTGGATACATAAATAGATGAAACTAGAGACTCACGGGGCATATCCAGATAATGAGCGAAATACAAGGACACATATGAATAAGTGGAACCATGGTCAAATAATACACAGGATTTTCTATGGAAAACTAAAACAATATATGTAATCACAGCATCCGAAGCAATGACATTTGTTATGGAAGGTAGAGCATAGAAACGGGTCTGGCCGCCCCCTGATCGGCCTCCATCTCTCGGACGGCCCCTAGATAACTGAGCTCCACCCCGAGCTGGTTGAGCGGGTGGTAAAGAAATTGGTGTTTATGTCATAGACTGGCTCCTCTACTGAGTTGGACCTCCCACTAGGCGGGGACACTACCTCCTTATGTGACTAAATTCTCCACACTCATAGCAACTCCCCGATACTGGTGTTAGGACTGAAGGGAGCCCCGAGTACTGGGTTAACTAGTAGAACGACCTGGCATAGAAGAGACTTAACCCGATGGAGCACGGGATGAACTTTGAGCGGGGAGAGCACTGAGAGATGAATGGCCAGATGATGCACCACGGTGAATTGGGCGATCCGTCTGAGCATGTCTGAAAGGACGACCACTATCATGGTGGAACTAACCTCCAGAAGGAACACCGCTAAACCCACACTATCCACGAGGCCTCTTGGCCTCCCTCTCATCCCGCTCCTAGTTGCGAACCATATCAATATGACGATTAATGTCGACAACCTCCTCATAAGTAGCACAAGACACACACTCTCTCTCTCTAGTCATAATCAATTGTAGTTGAAAAGCGAGGCCATCTATGAACCTCCTGATCCTCTCCCTGTCTGTGGGAACCAACAAGATAGCATAACAGGCCAAATTAGAAAATCTCATCTCATACTGTGTCACAGACATATCGCCCCGACGAAGCTGCTCGAACTGCCTGCCCAGCTCCTCTCTGCGGGACTGAGGCACGAATTTCTTTAGGAATAGACCGGAGAACTACTGCCAGGTAAGGGGTGCTGCACCGACCGGCCTACGCCTTTTGTAAGCCTCCCACTAACTGAAGGCAGCCCCCAGAGAACTGAAAAGTAGTGAATGAGACCCCACTAGTCTCTAGAATACCTGTTGTACGGAGTATGCTCTGACACCTGTCCAAGAAGCCCTATGCATCCTCTCCCTCGGTACCACTGAAAGATAGAGGCTGGAGTCTCCCAAACCTCTCCAATTGACGTTGCCCATCATCGGGCATGACAGGAACCACATAGTACTGAGAAGCAACAACTGGCTGGGCTGGTGGTACCCCCGGTGTCTGGAGTCCCTGTACCACCTGCTCTGGTTTGCGGGCGGCAGGAGTCTGAGCACCTCCTCCAGCCTGAGAAGTGGCTGCTGTGGCCGGAAAAAAGACCGCCTGAGCAAGACTGGTGGACATGGTAAAAATCTGAGCTAAGGCCTCCTGAAGGGCTGGAATCACAATGGGTACAGGTTATGCCTGAGTTGGTCCCATAGGCTCATCCACAACTGGAGCCTACTCCTGAACTAGGGCAACTGGTGGATCTGCAGGTGCTGCCCTAGCTGCGGTGCAAGTTGTACCTCTACCCTTACCGCGACCTCAGCCTCTCGCGACCCTGACTGGTGGTACTAGTGGATGTCCATCATGCCCCGTAATAGAAATTCAGTTACCAGAATCAAACGATTCGCACGACAAGAATTCAAGAATGTGAAATTGCCTAAGGATTCGGCAGCATCACAAAAATAAGTACATACATCTCTGTAAGACTTTACTAACCTGCTCATGACTCGTGAGACCTATGTAACCTAGGCTCTGATACAAACTTGTCATGACCCAAAACTCTATCCTGTCGTGATGGCGCCTATTGATGGTACCAGGCAAGTTGATTTTTCAAACTACATCAAATGTGTCACAAAATGAACCAAAAACGTGATATGACAGAATTTTCACAAAGACAAGAGTTAAACTCAAAATACAATGACGAAAAATAGCCCCAAATATCGGGGTGTCACCCAGTCATGAGCATCTAAACCACCAGTCTAAGAAGCAGTGTCTTCAAGAGTCTGTGTCTAAATGCCAGTACAGAAAAGAAAGATAACAAGAAAGGAGAGGCAAAGACTGCGAACGCCAGCAGCTACCTTGTGAATCTCCGATACTCAACCACGCACGAGATCAACGTCCTCCGTGACCAGATACACCTGGATCTGCACATGAAGTGTAGGGTGTAGCGTGAGTACAGCCAACTAGTAAGTAACGAAAATAAATAAGGAACGGAGAAGTAGTGACGAGCTATACAATTACCGTTCACTTCAGCAATTTCAGCAATGAGAGTAGACATGATTCAATTCCAGAAATATAAGTTAAGTCAGTTGTACATTTACTAAGTTCAGATAAACCGGATGCAATATTTTCTAGATGTTCAAAACAATGACATATTTCAGCTAAGCTCAAACACTCGGCTCTCAACCCTCAATAATCACACTCAATAGGTACTTGCGCTCACTAGGGGTGTATAGACTCCAGAGGGGCTCCTTCCTCCCAGGCGCTATATCGCTGCGGTGTGTAGCCCGATCCAATCATATAAGTAGCCATGAGGCTCGTTGCGGCGTGCAACCCGATCCACAATCCCTAAATAGCCATAAGGCTCGTTGCGACGTGCAACCCGATCCATATACATTCAGCCCTCAGGCCCGTTGCGGCGTGCAACCCGATCCACAATCCCTAAATAGCCATAAGGCTCGTTGCGACGTGCAACCCGATCCATATACATTCAGCCCTCAGGCCCGTTGCGGCGTGCAACCCAATCCATATACACTCACATAGCTCACATCTTGGCACTCAGGCCCTATCTTAGTCACTAATCTCTCCAGCCTCTCGGCCTCTCAGAAATCATACAAATCAGCCCAAAAGAGATGATAAGAAGTATCAATAAGAAAACAAGCGGAAACAGAGATATGATTCATAAGTAAAACTGTGACTGAGTATAAGATAGCAAATTGCAGCTAATTCAACAAGTACGTGACCGTTGTGGGTCCCAACAGTGATACCGTATGGCCTAAGCATGGTATTTAACATGAATGGCAGTCAAATTTTTAGAAGACATAGAGAACTTGTAATTAACAATAAGCTATTCGACTTTATAGTCTCATGGGATGGACCAAGTCACAATCTCCCACGGTACATGCCCACATGCCCGTTACCTAGCATGTGCGACACCTTAAAAATAATCACATCATACAAAATCCGGGGTTTCATACCCTCAGGACCAGATTTAAGACTGTTACTTACCACAAACCGCGCAAATCCTACTCCAAAATGTCTTTGCCCCTCGAATCAGTCTCCAAATTTCCAGAATCCAGCCAGAAGGAGTACGATATAATTAATATAGGCTAAAGGAATCAATTCCACAAGAAAAACATGAAACTATGAGCCGAAATCCGAAATAGGCTCAACCCGATCCCCTGGCCCACGTCTCAAAATCCGTCGAAAGTCACAAAACCCGAAATACCATTCACTCACGAGTTCACTCGTACCAAAGTTATCCAAATCCAATATCAAAATCTCAATCAAAACTCATGCATGATTTACCATAAAATAATTAACCTCATCATTACTCATGCATGATTTACCATAAAATAATTAGATCTTGACTTTCATATTGAATACATTTGGTTCAATGGCCCATATTTTCTTTCCCGTGATGGTTACACAGCTTTATAAATAGTTGTAAATACTGTGAACATAAATACATGACAAAAATCAAATCTTTAATTACATGACCCACAGTGTACATGGAGCTTCTATGACAATAGATACCTAAATACATAAAATGTACTAGACCCAAATACCCACTTGAACTGTAGAGGGCTCACCATAAGCTGAGTAGTGAAGAAGAAACAACAAAAACAACAATGACCCAGTATAATCCCACTAGTGGGGTCTGGGGAGGGTAGTGTGTACGCAGACCTTACCCCTACCCTAGGGTAGAGAGGATGTTTTCGATAGACCCTCAGCTCCATCCATCCAAGAACTCCCCACCTTGCTCTTGGGGTGACTCAAACTCACAAACTCTTGGTTGGAAGTGGAGGGTGCTTACCACTATAGCAACTCACTCTTGTCTGAGTAGTGAAGAAGATCCTTATCAAATATCCATATCATCCTGTAGAAGTAT
>AWOL01S0000418.1:30352-44816 GCA_000715115.1 Nicotiana otophora
TCTATGACAATAGATACCTAAATACATAAAATGTACTAGACCCAAATACCCACTTGAACTGTAGAGGGCTCACCATAAGCTGAGTAGTGAAGAAGAAACAACAAAAACAACAATGACCCAGTATAATCCCACTAGTGGGGTCTGGGGAGGGTAGTGTGTACGCAGACCTTACCCCTACCCTAGGGTAGAGAGGATGTTTCCGATAGGCCCTCGGCTCTATCCCTCCAAGAAACTCCCCACCTTGCTCTTGGGGTGACTCGAACTCACAACGTCTTGGTTGGAAGTGGAGGGTGCTTACCACTAGAGCAACCCTCTCTTGTTTGAGTAGTGAAGAAGATCCTTACAAATATCCATATCATCCTGTAGAAGTATACCTGCATCCATTAAAAGATGCAGCACCCCCGGCAAAAGGGACGTGAGTACATGTGGAATAGTACTCGTATGTAAGGCACTGAAAACAACATTTGAAAATATGGTAACTCAAATAAGAGGCAAATAAAGTACATCAAGAAACTACGAAATATCCCATAGGACCACATTTCAAGTCTTATTATACTTGCATCATTCTAATCCTCTTGTAGGATCAAATGAGCCATATGAACTATACGTGGAATATATAATATAATGTAATTGTAACAACATGTACAAACAAGGCCAATGAAAGTGGCACCTTCCTCCCTTATTTTACACATATACATTTCATAGACCATCCTTAGTGTTCACTTACACAATACAAATACACATATTCAAGGGCTTGGAAATACAACATGAATATGATGAATCATGGCAAGAATAAAAAGGCTTAGATAGCCATTAACGTCAAGCAAATTTATTAAGATCTTCCATTCAAATTTATAGATATTAAGTCTGGGATCCTCTATAACCGCCTTCACACAAAGCGGCCATGCCGCCTCACCCCAACATATGCGGGTGGAGGTGTATCACGATACCACAATCACTATACAAAGCGGTGCTGCCGCCTCACCCCAATATATATACGGACAGAGGTGTATCACAATACCACAATCCCTACACAAAGAGGTCATGCCGCCTTACCCAATATATGCGGGTTGAGGTGTATCACAATACCACAATCCCTACACAAAGAGGTCATGCCGACTCACCCAATATATGCGGGTGGAGTTGTATCACAATACCACTGTCCCTACACAAAGCGGTCCTGCCACCTTACCCCAATATATATGCAGGTGGTGGTGTATCACAATACCATAATCCCTACACAAAGCGGTCATGCCTCTTTACCCTAATATATATGCGGGTGGAGGTGTATCACAATACCACAATCCCTACACACAGTAGTCCTGCCGCCTCACCTCAATATATATATAGGTGGAGGTCTATTCCACAATACCAAAACTCCACACAAAGCGGCCTGCCGCCTCACCCAATGTATGCAGGTGGATGTGTAATTGGTCATTACATTTAAGGTCGTAATTTCTCATATCATTGGAATACTTCATGTTCATGCTCATCATGGATAAACACAACTCATTATATTAGCACATGCATGGTAAATCAATAAGTCAAATTCAATGGCACATGGGCCGAATTCTTTTTCTTAATGTTCATCATCATTTAACAAAGGACATCTCCCTTCCATCTCATTATTCACTCCCTAGACATCTTGAGATCATTACCTAGGCCCATGACTCTTGGGGACTTAACAATCGAAGTCATTTACATACATTATTTTAGAAGTACGCAAATATAGTTGAAACCATTAGGACATACAACGCTTCATAATTCTCATTTAGGCAACGGCCACATTTCATGTTCATACTATCACTTACTCGTACTTGCCATATGTTATCATAGAACATTAAGAGCATTTAGAACATTTAGGAACATCATAACCATTACTTGCAATAACGTAGGGGCTTATAACACATTGGAAACAAAAGCACAAATACGTACATCTCATAACCTTTCACACCATATATCACTTAATTCGTACATTCAACCACTTACAACATTATTATTTCATTGGCTCTCTTGGCCATACCTATGATTCTTCTCTCATGGCACAATGGCCGTATTTCACATTCCACACTTTTATATCTTTACTTTCATGGATCATCATCATAAATATCAACATATACAATATTGCGGAAATCACAACTTTAGGTTCATTGGCAACGAAGACTTTAAACACAATGGATTTCTTTCCAAGAAATGGAGTAAAATGATTGGCAATCGAAGAACAAGTTAAAATCTTAAACGAGTAACTCATCACTTATTCTTAAAATACTTTTCCCCAAAAGGGCAATACACCATTTCAACTCATGATTATGTAAGAGCTCAAACATGTTGGAAATACCTACCAAGCATAGCATTAGCTTGAACAACCACATTTGTCCATGACTTGAGTACATGAGCTTCTGGATAATTCTATTTTCGGAGTCAATTTAGAATAGTTGAATCAAGGCTCATTTCATAATATTTCACACATCATTTCATTTCGTTGGAGCTATTGGCCACAAGTATAACTTTTATTCTTGGAACGGTGTTCACACTTTATATCCCCAACTCACTACTTTTACTTTCAAGCATCTTTATAGATTATCAACAACAAAGAATCTCTAATCACGACTTTTAGTACTCCTATGAGCAATTAAGAGTCTTAAGCACATTGAGACTTCTTACACTATCTGGCATAATAGCCTTCAATGAAACACCACTTGGAGTCATAACATTTTTATACCCAACTCTGACTTTGAACACATTCCCGAAGGATAACATCATATGATAAGAGCACCCGGAACACATTTTGTACATCTACCTTTCAACACAAAGTTTATTCGGTATAGTTTATTTATAAAGAACAACTCGGAACTTACAAGAACATCATGGAATTCAATTTTAGGAAAGAAGTTTATCCAACATAGCTCGCTTTGAGATTTCCTTAAATTACTACAACATTCCGGAAATTCTAGAAATCCCAATCTATTTTGAGACATAACAAAAGTTGAACCATAATTAGGAAGATATTCATGGTCTCAGCTCGTTTGAGCATTTTATCAAACACTAGGTATGCAAATTTAACTACAAGGTTCTTCTACAAGATTTCCTTCACTCCACAACCCAATCTTTACTTATTTGAGCTCAACAATCTTCCCACAAACATTATTAGTACAAGCATGTATAATTAATACTCTTACACCAAAGAATCATACTCCCAATCACCTATCTTTTACCCCAAACTCGAAATTGAAGACTAGATTGTTACAAAATCATCGATTAAACAAACAAGGTATAGAGTTACTAGTACACATTAATAATGTGGTAACCACGTGCATGATCCTAAGATGTAAAAAAAGTAAGTCATTTTAGACATGTGATATATGGGAGGCATGATCGGGAGGATAAAGGCATTAGCATAAGTAATTCTTGGATGACTATGAGTTATGAAAGGGATAATAACAATTGTTTCATTTTATATGTGCCTTGTTTGGAAATAATAGGCCTCAAAGAGAAATAGACAAGTACGGGACACCAGTCGCCTCTTGGAATGTAGGGAAAATCAGTTTAACTCCATATGAGAATATTATGGCACCCTGAATGTGATATAGGTTTCAAAATGCATGAAATTGCATTATGCTCTTAACATTAACTAACATAATAAATCTATGCCACAGGCCCGTGAGGATGAAAAAGAAGTTGAACACTTGTGAGATTATTATCATTCTCACAGCTTAACCTTTGCCAATAGTTGATCCTATGTGAGCGGACTAGAGATACGACAAAATTGTCTTTCAAATCAGTATGCTCTCATGTTACTAGATGGTAAGAAGGATTCATGATAATATACACAAAAGAACAAAGTGATTCTTCAAACCATAGGAGCCTCATACACTGGAGAGAAAAAGGGTGGCTTAAGAAGGATCTCAACACTAGGCTACATTACATTTGATACAACATAAGTAAATATTATGGTTGTGCATGCATAAGAACAAGTGAGCAGATGCTATCCATTTAAATCAAAAGGTTCTTGTAAGAAATTCATCAAGTATAGTCCCTTGTTGAGAATTTAGGAAATCAAGTGGGAAGTATTAATCCTAGAGTTATAACTCAATTCTAGGACATAATTATAGAACTCAATTCCTCAAGAGGTTGTAAATAAGAGAATTGTGATCAAGAGGCTTCATGAATAATGCGTCTCGTTCAAATAGTAGGTACATGCAATGTGTTGTGATTCAACATCTTATTAAGACCGTGTTATAAAGGCTCTTCAATATGGATGTACATATACAACAAGGAAAATTTATGCGTGTTCATAATGATGTACAAAGGAGTGACTTACTTGATGACTTTAGATTGACAGGGCAGTGCCTTAACTGATGCCCCTCGACTCTACATTCGTAACATACATTGGTACCATAGTGACATACCCATGAATGACATCTCCTACACTTCACACAATGAGGATGAGGTCTGTTAAACTGACTCACCTCACCGACCTGATATTTACCCTTTTTGCATACATCATAAGCATTCTCCCTATCCTTCCTCCAGGACCTCGTGATGGGATTAACAATCTCTGCAGTAGCTCATTGTATGGACTTTTGGAATTTCCCATATCAACCACCCCTAACACGCTTTTGAGCATACTCACAACACGACGTAAAATGTTCACGCCCACATATCGGGCAGACCGGAATAGGTGTACCCAACCTAAGGGCATTTGTTACTATTGTGCCCCTTCTTTCCACAACTATAACATGCTTCAAGAATCATCCAACATAAAACCGAGTGACTCTTCTTTCATATCAAACATTCTGGCTCATTGATGACAATAATCTTCTTTCATTTCTTAGGTGCTCTCACCACATATTCCGATGGCGCGGTAACATTAATATGAATAAAGGCACTTCCCCTAGCAACTGGTTCTTTCAATATATCCTCGCTGGCTCGAACCCGTGGGTTACTCATATGGAAAATGAGACAAGACGAGGAAATTAGCTTCCTATCTTTAGCTCTATCGCATGATCTGGAGTATCAAAGAAGGGTAAAATTCCTAAATATCCATGTAGCCTCCTCATTATACATGTGGTCGACAACACACTGATAAGAAGGACTTTACCAGACACGGCTCTGAGACACCCTATGACACTTTAAAACCTTAGGCTCTGATACCAAGTTTGTCACGCCCCAAACTCGGGGAACGTGACCGGCGCTCAACCGAGTAAACCCAGCCGAGCAAGCCTGTTAGATTTTCTTCTACCCAAACTCATCCATGAATAAAGAGAATATGTACTCCATTAATCAAACTTTCAAAAGATTTCATTAACAACTCTAATTTCATATTCAATAGCAACTTCATTCATAATTTCCAAAATATTATGTGTTAATAGAATGAATGAAAAACATGATTTCCAAATACCAACATTTCTAATTCAATCCCCACATTAAATACCACCCACGACCTATCTATGGAGCCTCTAAGTACAACATAAGAGTCGACAACTAGGCCTTGGCTATACCTTATCCATTGAAGCTGCAACGCCCCCAACAAAAAGGACGTTAGTACATATGGAATAGTACTAGTATGTAAAGCTAACTTTCCACTTTCAAAATAGAATGCCGATATAAGAAAGGGAAAATCATAGTAACAACATGTCACAATCAACCATATCCAAATGTCCAGTTAAAACATAACAATTTCCAAAATATGAACTTCTTATACAATTTTGGTTGGGAGATCTTTAGCACCGATATACCACTGTTTCCAATACCAATATTCACAATACAAATACCACCGTACTTTTAACATGGAGTCTGACCACGACCCGATCGGCTAGGCCATCTCATTAGAGATATCAACCACAATCACTCTCAATACCAATACCACTGTACTTTTGGCACGGAGTCCGATCACGACCCGATCGGCTAGGCCATCTCATTAGAGACATCAACCATAATCACAATTTATATTACAATTTCCAGCACAATCACCACCATGTGTGCGTCATGGTGTCCGATCACGACCTGACCAGCTAGGCTATCTCACCACAATGCCGTGTGGATCAATATCATCCCAATTAAGGGGAATAATTTTAACACATCAATCTCATCCCAAAGAAGGGAAATAATTATAATCCACTCCTACACCGGCACGTGTAATTTCGGGGTTAGGTTATTTCAACCTACTCCCCTCAGTGACTATCGATACTCCCAAAAATATTATTGATTTGCTTACAAAGGTAACAACAATACAATTGGATTTACCTCAAAACNTGGATAATCGAATTTATTAAGAACAACGCGGAACATGGGAATTAGGAACTTGAGCGAACAATACTTGAAATTTACGGGAAGATCATGGAATTTATTTCTAAAAGAGTAGTTTAGCCAACATGCCTCAAATTCGTCCCTTAATAATACTACAACGATCCACTACACTAAGCAACTTCAATTTACAATAACAACACCCAATGGGACCAATATTAGTAACAAATTCCATAATTTAGGCCATTTAGGCACTTTATCAAACACCTAGTAGACATGAATCTCTACATCTCTTAACCATAGAATTAGTTCATCCAACTACTACCATTTACCAACAATTTATCCCACCATAATTTTTAAACAATTCTTAACTTTCAGCAACACATACATGACCATCCATCCACACCTAACCAACAAAATTCCACCAAATAATAACCTTTCAATCTCTACAATGGTTATGTATATAAATTGGGAACTTATCGCTTCCAATAACCATACCCTAAGTTATAACACATATTTCATACATAAATAATCACCATAGATTAGTTACAAATGGTCATACCTCTTGTAGACCAAATCATGAAAGACAACTTTTGGGGTGTTCTTGAGATTTTTAAGAAATCCTATGGAATCCAATAAAAACCTTGTTGTAACTAGTGATTGAGAAGTGAAATCATCACAAAAACATACTTAAAACTCACCTTAGGTGTGTATTGGAAGCCTTGGCCAGATGGGTGACGGAGAGAAAGCCTTAGTCTTGAAGAAATGACTTAGCCCCTCTTTTTACCTGTCCTGGTGTTATTTAATGGGATCCTATGTGCACGTCTGTGCATCTGGCCACGCACACAAGGCAGAAACTCCCAAATATGTGCGGCCGCACATCTGGGCGCGCATATGACATAGGTCCAGTAAAATTGTCTTAGCTTTATATATACATATCCACATGACGAACGGTTTGATGCGTTGGAAACTAGACTCAAAGGGATTTAATACATATCCTAAGTCTTTATAGTTTAGTATCAGCATCTGTTTTAAGTAGGATGTTGTGCGAATTGANCGAAGTGAAATCATCATAAAACACACTTAAAACTCACCTTAGGTGTGTATTGGAAGCCTTGGCCAGATGGGTGACGGAGAGAAAGCCCTACTCTTGAAGAAATGACTTAGCCCCTCTCTCTACCCGTCCTTGGTGTTATTTAATGGGATCCTATGTGCACGTCTGTGCATCTGGCCGCGCACACAAGGCAGAAACTCCCAAATATGTGCGGCCGCACATCTGGGCGCGCATATGACATAGGTCCAGTAAAATTGTCATAGCTTTATGTATACATATCCACATGACGAACGGTTTGATGCATTGGAAACTAGACTCAAAGGGATTTAATACATATCCTAAGTCTTTATAGTTTAGTATCAGCATATGT
Organism: Nicotiana otophora; assembly: GCA_000715115.1. Taxonomy (NCBI): domain Eukaryota; kingdom Viridiplantae; phylum Streptophyta; class Magnoliopsida; order Solanales; family Solanaceae; genus Nicotiana; species Nicotiana otophora. Next base: position 38,023 of record AWOL01S0000418.1, read on the forward strand.
TTAAAGTAGGATATTGTGCAAATTAAGACATCCTTTCCATTTAATGTATCCATCTTGTTCCACACAAGTTATGTCCATTCACAAAACTCCTTAATATGTTCCAATACACCTTAAACATATATTTTCATATCAAAATGATGTTGTTCTATACCATGGGTCTCCTTTAATACTCAAATACGTTATTCCCAAATACCGTTGGTACACATTAAAATCTTAAATCATTAGGAAATTTTTAACGGGGCCTTACACATAGATAGGAGAACTCAAAGAATAAAAGGATACACCCAAATACAGATCAAAATAAGATGACACATAGGAATAAGTGGAGCCTGGATCAAATAATACTGATGCATCTCTATGACAAAGCGGAACAATACATGTAATGACAGAGTTGGATGCAATTGGCTCTGCACGAGCAGGAAGAGCATAATATCTAGCCTGGCCTCCCCCTATAGGGCAACCTCCACCTCAAGCTGGCTGAGCAGGTGGAGTGGTAGTTGGTGTTGTATCCATAGCCTGAGGACCCAGTGTAGCACGCGGTGCCTGAGTAGCTTGTGGAGGTGCACCCTTCCTATGTCTGGGGCAATCCCTCGCCATATGACGACTCTCACCACAGCCAGAACGAGCTCTCAGATGATGTGGTTGTTATGGCTGGCTCGGGCCTGATCGTCTAGATTGACCTCTAAAAGCACCCTGTGTAGGGGGTGCGCTAGACACTGGCAGTACATAATAAGGAGCCTGGGGCATAGGAGTGGGCAGAATACCACTAGGGACTGGAAGTGCTGAATGAACAGGGAAAGTCACATACCCCCGACTATGACGAGCTACAGCTAGGGCACGAGTACCACTATAAGTGCCAGACTCTCGAGACCTCTTGACATCTATCTCCTCTCTCTCCCGAGTCAGCATACCCTCCAATGTCCTCGAAATCCCCAATACCTACTATTATGCAATGTCCATCTCGAACTTTCGAGCCATGCTAAATCTGATGTTGGGGTTGAGCCCCTCGATTAATTGACAAACCCGCACTCAAATAACAGTAACTAAGGCTGGTACATGCCTAGCCAAATCACTGAAGCGAACTGCATACTCAGAAATGATCATAGAACCCTGGCGCAACTGCTCAAACTCTTCGCGCCATTCATCCTTCAGACTCTGGGGAATATACTCCCTTAAGAACATATCCGAGAACTGAGTCCAGGTGAGTGAAGCTACCTCAGCCGTACTACCCAACTCATAAGCTCGCCACCACTTATAGGTCGCTCCCCTAAGTTGGAACGCTATGAAAACAACCCCACTAGTCTCTGCAATACCCGTGGTACAGAGGATACGGTGGCAATTGATAACATCCAAATCCACTACTAAAATGCAAATGGACACGGTCGCATGCATTATAATTTACCCAACTATAAGTCGGGGTCGAATCCCACAGAGAACAATATGTAGGTGATTAGTTGTGTAAGAAAATTATCACTTATTATGCTAAGCCAAACACTTAGAAATGTTATGAGAAAATATTTATAACTAATTGTGAAAATGTAAACTATCCTAGAAAGCAAATAAAATGATCAATGGCTACAAACATGGATGCATAAGGAATTACACTCAAGTAACGATCCAATGTATTCCACGATTTTACAAATATGAGTGAGTTTATGTTAATTAGCCTCGGGTAATAATTCTATATTAGCTTCTTCCGAAGACTAACAAGACATCCTAATTGAATTATCCCTAAAACAATTAAGATACTAAGCACACCCGTATATGGCTGCAAGTAGTTCGATCCTATCCCTAGGTAGAATCTATAAAATGAGGGTCAAAGCCTCAATTTATTGTTAATTAATGTTTCCCAACCCCAAATTATCTTTCCCAAAATTACTTTGAAGTTAATGGGCGAGTCCTAGGGTTAGCTAATCCCTTTGGAAACATTAAAGAACAAGAATAATTAAGGAAACAATAACTCACTTCATAATAAATAAAAATCGTTCCATACATAAGCACAACAAGATATTTAATCCACACTTTAAATATGAATATTCCCATAAACAAGATTCAGGTGTTGGAAAAAATATTACACACTTAGATATTCAATACAAGCAACGAAATGAAGTAATGAGCATAAATGAGTAAGAAATTCTCAACCAAAAGCTTCAAATCTTCAAGACCCAAGTGTGTGTGCAAAAACCCTAGGTCCAAAACTTGTGTTCTCTCTCAAGATATGTTCACAGCTGCCAAAAATATGCCAAAGATATGCCAAAGATCCCTTTCCAATAAGCTAGGTCGTGTATTTGTGGGTTTGGAATTGAGAGAATGTGAAATGCCAACCCTGTCCTCAGCTGAAGCCCTTTGATCGCACATGCGGAAAAATCATCGCAGGTGCGGCTCCGCAAAAGCGGACTTACTTTTACATATGCGCAAACTATGGGGAACTATCTACTCCGCAGGTGCGGACATGTCGCCACAGCAACGGCTCCGCAGATGTGGATAGTTAATCGAAGATGCGATGCCTATGTGGAATTTCCTTCTCCAAAGATGCGGACTATACAGTCGCACAAGCGACTCCGCAGGCGTGGATTACTTACCGCAGATGCGGTCCCAGTGTAGTGTAGCACATCTTCGCAGATGCGGCCTTTACCCTCACAGATGCGATGTCGCATATGCGAACAGTGTTCCGCAGATGCAGAATCACTGAAGGATTTTGCACTTTTTGTACTCTTTTTTCTCAATTTCACTTCAAGTGAATTCAACTCTCTTCACGGCATCATTTACCTGCAAAATCTAGCAATACACACCATAAAGAACCTCATACGATAATTAAAAGACGCAAAATCTAAAGAAAAGAGACTGAAAGAAATGGTAAAAGCACCACTCATCAACACCCCCAACTTAAATCTTTTGCTTGTCCTCATGCAAATGAAAACCAACAATTCGGTGAGGTTTTACCATTTAAAGCACAAGTGGAATTGCTATCATACACAAATCACATTCTCCAATTAAGCACCATACTTATGGATTTGGGTTTTACTAATAATTAGGCTCAAGCATGTGAATGTCAACCAAATAACTCCCTCATTTAAAACCAACTTCAAGAAATGCAAAGGAGTTTCAAAATAATCAAGTGACAACAAAAAAGGGTCAAGAAGTGACTCAAAAGCACTTTGCTACTACATATGCCCAATTTACACAATTCGGAATATATCAGTATCACGAATCCTTATATTTACAATAACAACATAAGGGACAAAATATCATGCCCTTATTTAAATTCGCTGCCTATTCAAGAACATTCAGTTGGAGATCCCATAAAGCCTTTTTAAGCTTGTAATGTAGGTTTAGGGAAGGGTAGGATAAGTATTTGGGATACAAGTGACTACACCCTCCTTGAACACTACTCACATTCGTCATTCTTTTTGCACTTTGCTTCTTTTTAAACCACATAGCCCTAATTGACATCTAGTTACCATAATAGAACCACTTTAAAGTACCTCTCTAATTTTCTCAAGACTCCATACTTTTTTTTTACAACTAATTTCTTTTGGAGCTTGAGTATCTTCATATAAACAACTTTGAGGTATATGTTTCTACACACAATGTACAACCTTACCAATTTCCAAATTAACACCAACACCCCTAACTTAGGCTTTTAGCCTCATTCTTAACATTCAAGTAGGGATGGGTTCAAAAGGGGAAATTATTTCACAAAAGGGTAAAGGTTTGTAATGAGGTATCCAAAGAAAATGTTAAAGGCTAAAATGAGGTAAACTAGTGATAATATTTATGCAATGGTAGGCTCGAAAGGCTAAAGAGGCTTTTTCAAGGATCACAAAGAATGCCGAAGGTCATCTCTCCAACCAAACATAATTAACATTACCATTGAAAGACCAACTGGGCAAGTTCTAGATGATAAAAATAAACACAAGAATTATTTTTAACAAAAACTAACAAACATGGCACATGAACTAATCAAGATGGATCAATTTCGCTTCATAATAAAAGCATTTAGAGCAAATTCATGGCAACTAGTGGGCAAAGAGTCACAAAATGAGCCAAAGAGTTATCACCAAAATTATTCTTCCTCGCGCAACTTACTTTTTCCATTTACAACCAAAATTCGGAGGGGTATTCTTAATCCACACTTCACATACAAGAGACTAATTTTATTAGTACCAAACAATCCAAAAGTCTCCACACAACAAAACAAGACTAATTCCCTTAAGAAAGTCATCATACCATCCATCATAGGGAAAAGTCACCCAGTTCAACACAAAAATATTCCTCGGGAAAGAACCGTAGCATAAACAAAACACAAGGAAATACTACTAAAGATATAAAAATAATATAAACTAAAACTACTAAAGAAGAAAAACAAATAACTAAAAACTACTGAAGAAAATAAAATAACAAAATCAACTAATGCTAAAGGAACAAAAATAACATAAACTAAAAACTACTAAAGACAAAAAAGAAAGAAAGAAAAATAAAATAGAATAACAAAAGTGACTAATCCGCAAATATATCATTAATCACATATTATGCTCGACAAGAGCACATGATAAGCAATAATAAAACAAGCCCGATAAGGGCACACAATATGGATACCAAAGCATAAGCCCGACAAGGGCACAAATTAATAATCAATGTAAAAATAATGTGTACTCCCTAAGCCACCCCCAGCTAAAAACATTGCAGTGTCCTCACTGCACAATATCAAAATACAATAAGAGTAGTTTGAGGGTCTCACTGAGGTCTGCATTAGACTAGCAGACTGCCGGAGAAAGGCTAATCACTGCCATGAAGAACTCTCGGCCTCATCATCATCAGTATAATCGGCATCATCACCAACAACACTCGACATGAAGGAATACTCTTCGCTATCATCGTCGTCTTCAAGTGGTATCTTCCTGTTTGGCTGCCCCCATATGAAGATTGCCTTGATGCCTGTCCACATCTTTATCATAAATTTTCCTTTCTTCTTATTTCTCCCTTTCTCCCTTTTGAAGTCCACCTGCAGATTTACATGTGCCTTGGCGATGTTGCCATAGGCTGCCTCAAGCCTGCCAACAGAAGCGGCCAACTGCTCGTGAGATTCTGCCTGCTTCTTCTGGACCTCCATGTATGTCTTCATTTCTTCCCTGGTATAATATTCGAGCATAGGCTGGGAGTGTGAAGGCCCACTAGGGAGTTGTGATGCTAGGTGACAAATGGAGGAAAGCTGGGAATTTAGCATCCCAAATGGTCCCTCGGCCTGAGTAGCTTGTGATGAAGACCCCTAACCTACAGTAATCTCCACTCTCCTCTTCTTGCTCTTTAGCACATTGCCTGCTCCTGTCACTCTCAATGGGTGAAAGGGCTTATCTGCCGGTATCAAATAATCTCCATCCCCTTTCTCAACTTGTGCACGCCGGCACAACTCTGTAATCAATAATGGAAATATCAATGATGTGCCACCTTGAACTACATACTCCTTCAGCTCTCGAATAGTGTAGTGACCGACATTCACAGGAATTCCATAAAGGATGAAGAAAGTATCAAGCCCTGGTATATGGGACACCAGACATGTTCTCACAAGGATACACGTTTTGCAATGATATAGAACCACATATTTGCTTCGGCTATGTTATCACCATATTTGATGTCATAAACTTTCTCATATTATATGTATAATTGAAAGTAGTAATATTAATAACTATATAAAATCATATATTGTTTTTTTTCAAACTATTTTACAAAAACCTGTTCCACTCAAAATACCATATCAATCCATATATATAACGGTATGAAGTTTGTTAAACTTACGGGGTCTTACAATGACATAGTCACAAATCCTTTATAACCTCATGAATAGTCTTAATCCCTTCAAGCTCATATAGATTACTACAACTTATCCTAATATTAAAATACGGGATGTAACAATAGCGCTCAACTCTAAGTTACCCACTCAATACCTCTCAACCATAGAGTGATTTTGCTCAATTTGAATTTCTCAAGCCCAAATGAGTATCAAGCTAAATAGTTGCTATGAGCTCATGTCGGGTTTTCCCTATATCTAGTTAAAACCCTTTATTTAAGCTATTCAAATACTTAACTAGCCCAATTTCTTGTTAGCCAAGTTTTCCTGGACTAGGTCCCTCTTTATCAAGTAAAGTAAAATTAAAGTATAAACAAGGCTAAATAGCAAACACCCAATCATAAACAAGCATTAAGTTAGATACCCATAAGGTTTACAAACTAGGGTTTGGTTGCAACCATTAAATTAAATTCCACTTGCGGTCCGCACATTGCTTGAGTTTGTAGTTTGAGAGATTTTGTTGCCGTATAATTTGATTTGCGACTGCACTTCAGCTTCTGCGGTCGCACAAATCATGTACGGTCTGCACTTCTGGCAAGGCTTCAGTTTTGGTCATTTTGCACACTCTCTGAACTTTTTGATTCTTGTCAGTGCGACCATGTTCTGCGGCCGCACAAATTGTGTGCGGCCTGCACTTCTCTTCAATCACTTATGGGCTTCTACATAAGATATGCGGCGGCAGAGCGAATTTTGCGGTCAGCACTTTCTTTTACGGCCGTGGAAATACTTCTGCGGATTTCACTTCTGGCATGCTGCGCTCTTTCTTGCCTTGTGAGCCGGAACACTCTTTTTTGAGTTCGATTTCTTCATTAGAGTCAAAATCTCCAATATTCCTGCAATTTGCACACTTTCATTAGTTTTGGGAACATAAATCAACATTTTCGGACTAAAACTAAAGCATGAAGGTACTAAAGTGGTAAAAATCCACCCTTGTCAATATACCACA
>AWOL01S0000418.1:44962-80580 GCA_000715115.1 Nicotiana otophora
GCCCAAATAGAACCACATCATGTGTGTAAATAGTCAACAGTCTCACAAATCATTGTAGCATAGGAGAGTAATACATGGAAAATATCAGAAAAAGAATAAGATCAACTCTAACATATGACACTCCCTCAATAGTAACTGTGCTGAGTAAACAAAGCCAACCCGATGTAGAACACACATTCACATTAGACCCACCAATGGCCTCAAAATCAATTCTGATACGCACGAAATAGGTAAAGAACCTTCGAAAAGTCTACATTAACCTATCCATAACACATTGAATCAGCTGTCAACCTCTCAACATACCGTCACCAAGAATGAACAATCTGCCTTTGAGAACCCTCATAGTCTTTAAATCCCTAGAATACATGAATATCCACGTCCGATCCCAACTCCACCACTCAAATGAATGATACATCCCTCATACACAATCACCTCACAATAAATATTTCCATAATTCTTCCATGCCACTTAGCAAAATCTGAACATCAGTAGTCAACCAACAACCAGGCGATTACCGTAATACCAGTCAAGCATTTGCAAGTCAAACACAATGCGCCTTCTGAAATATGCACCATTATCAGGTGATACATATAGTTGCAGCATCCTTCTAAATGTCTAAAACTATCAATGCTATCTAGAACTCCTGAACTTAAATTCAGAGCTGAACCGCAACCTCGTACATGCAAACATTAATCCCACATGTCTCACCGCATCTATCTTGCCATCATAAGAAAAATATGAGAACCCCATTATGATCCCGGAATTATAAGCCGGGCACATATTCGATCAGTCAGAAACCTTCCACTTGACCCCTATCCAAGAAACAATCAGAACACCCAACATATTCCTTATCAGTATCGAAAACATCCGCCCTAAGCCGTGGTTGAAATATTGGGAGCTCTTCAAAACCCATTAGCGCAAAAGCAAGCCATCAGAACTGATGAAATCTATTACCATGCCAACCCAAATCACTACCAAGCTGACCCCATTTTATTACTTCTCCTCGACTTGGCTTCAAGTTAACACTTCTTACTTCCAGTACACTAAGATCCTTAACCAAAGCTCATCACAAGACATCCTAGCATGAATCCACATCATCCTAAAGCCCATAAGGCACAGTATTCCCTCTTAAGAATCCAATAATATCACAACTAAAATGCCAACATCAAAGAGACCTTTTGTGAATCTAAAGTTGTTTCTTTAAGCTCTAAAGTGCTGAAATGTAGAATCATTAATGACACATAAATCTGAAACTGATTAGAACTTTTTTGAAAGTCATCCACTTTGTTGTAATCTCAAATGCACTGCCAATACGAGCCGAACGATTTGTGCTAAATCATTGCCCAAATACCTCATGAATTAACCCCATCTTACGAAACCATGTGAATCCCTTCTCTGTGCATACTAAATCCACCACGAATAACAAACCTGAATCATTCCAAGATTTCCAATATGCCCACAAAGTATAGCATATCATGCATCTAGCAATTTCCTCATTCGAGTCATCCTCGAAATCAACCTCTTCAACTCATAACCGATCCCTAAGTATGCCTCAGACCAAAACTAACATAACACCTGACATTTTAGGGTTTAAAACCCTAATGCTGGCTGAAAGGAGTGCTAAATCATTGCCCAAATACCTCATGAATTAACCCCATCTTACGAAACCATGTGAATCCCTTCTCTGTGCATACTAAATCCACCACGAATAACAAACCTGAATCATTCCAAGATTTCCAATATGCCCACAAAGTATAGCATATCATGCATCTAGCAATTTCCTCATTCGAGTCATCCTCGAAATCAACCTCTTCAACTCATAACCGATCCCTAAGTATGCCTCAGACCAAAACTAACATAACACCTGACATTTTAGGGTTTAAAACCCTAATGCTGGCTGAAAGGAGTGCTAAATCATTGCCCAAATACCTCATGAATTAACCCCATCTTACGAAACCATGTGAATCCCTTCTCTGTGCATACTAAATCCACCACGAATAACAAACCTGAATCATTCCAAGATTTCCAATATGCCCACAAAGTATAGCATATCATGCATCTAGCAATTTCCTCATTCGAGTCATCCTCGAAATCAACCTCTTCAACTCATAACCGATCCCTAAGTATGCCTCAGACCAAAACTAACATAACACCTGACCATGCAATTTGATCATCGACAACAGACTCTCCCACTTGGCTCGAAGCCGCAGAACTTAACAGTCGATAACCCACAATGCCCTTACTCCGTAACTGCCATAATATCTCATGGTAATTCAACTAAGTCCTTCATACACTCATGTAGGTCTAACATTAAAAATAGCTCAAATCATTTGTTCAGCGCATATCCATCCCCGCGATAGCCGTGCAAACTTTCCCAAGCGATACTAACTCAAATTACGGCACATAACCTACTAATGGGAAAGAACATCTCCTCATAACATCATAAGGATCACACAACTCAGAACATCCCGCAGAAGATAATCCACCTGCTTTGCCTCAAACTGACATCTCTCTATGCCCTTTCATGGCCACAACCACTATACATTTATTAAATCCTCCCGAATCTGAACTCATCAACAAGACATAACAATCCACTTCATTCCACAAATGAATAACATGAAAGACCCCTCAACATGCCCATATCTCGAAATTGTACCACACATCAAGATAGAAATCAAGCGTTCATAGTGTTTTCGCATCCCAAGCAACATTCTTCTTATCACATCCAACCATCTAGCACACCCCACAATCATATAATACTTATCATATTGCTACTCAATCACTCTCTGAGCCATAAATCACAATCCTAGGGACACTACCACACATATAAGTCCAAAAGCATATACTCACACAATATGAAACTACCGACTGGCCCAATCAATTCAACACAAAGAACACATCTTGCACCTCATTCATGAAATCACAAGTCATCGACGCACATATGAGTGGATGGAAGGAATTCAAAGAGATACACTTCAAACTGAATCAATGCCGCACGATAAGGAAAGAAATATGTGAAGTTTCCTAGATGCCCAGTAGTCTCTCGAAGATAGGTATGGACGTCATCATACCGATTCACAAGACTCTACTAGACACTTGCTCATGACTCATAGAACTTATGAACCTAGAGCTCTGATACCAACATATCACGACCCAAATCCACTGAGTCGTGATGGTACCTAACCCAACCCACTAGGTAAGCCAAACAATAGTAAACACAGTAATAATGAAAATAATAAGAAATCAATAAATGAAATAATTGAATTCCCATACAATAATCCAAGGCATGGTAGTACAAGTCGTGAGCATCTAAGACTGGGATTTATATAGCTGGTATGAAAATAAATATAACATTTCTTTGAAGTATACATGAATAGATTACAAATATAAAACTACCAAGGACGAGTGGTAGATATATCTAGAAAACCAAGTACACCTTCATGCCAGATCCCGTCATCCACAACATCTAAGCTCCAAGATATACACGTAAGGTGTAAAAGTGTAATATAAGTACTACCCACCCCATGTACTCAGCTAGTATCATAACTAACCTAGATGAGGTAACATAAGTAAGATTTATAAATGATACTCGTTAATCAGATGTGTAGTTCATAATTGCAACAAGTGCATAATAATAATATGATCAAATCTTGAAATCATGGATTAAACCACCTTGTGCATTCAATTTTCTTAACGTACTCTGCTTAATCAGTAATAAAACATATATAATGATGATATGCAAATAAATCAGGTAACCAACCAAGTAAATTATAAGTAAAGAAGAAATGCAATAAACTAACATAAATCTGTTGAAGCGCTCAATCTGATATAAATAGTAATCACAACATGCCTCTAAAGGCCCACATCAGTATCTCAATAATCGAACCAAACCACCGATCAGCCTTCCCAAGGAACACATCAACAAGAAACATGTCGGTTTCTCACAATCCATATGTACACCATCAAGAAGGAACACGAGAGCGTAACCCTAGGGGGAAGGATCCATATCCATACGCTGCATGGATAACTCACGTTCTAATAATATCAACCGCACGGACAACTCATATACCGATAACAACAATATTCGAATCCGCATGGACTACTCACGTGCTAAGAATATCAACCGAACAGACAACTCACGTATTGCACGGAAAACTCACATGCCAATATCACAATCTGTCCGACGTGGTCACAAGCTCAATATCACAATCCTCCCAATATAGTCACATGCTCAATATCACAATCCGTCCGACGTGGTCACATGCTCAATATCATACTTTTCTCGGCATAGTCACGGGCTACTAGTCAAATCATATCACACGGAAAGCAGATATAGAAGAATGCATGTACATGATCAATGGGCATCAAATTTCATACTCCGGGATTATTATAAGTGACATGTTAAGGTGTATGCATGTTCAAAGTGTACTATCATAGCTCAATCAGGAGATTAACCTCTATGTAACCTAAAACATGGCTCAAATAGCTCATAATGGGGTACAAGTATAAGAATCATCACAGCATAATGCTTAGAAATAAATTCAAGATATATCATAGCCTGAGCACTACCCCGAGCATGAATAAATACCCTAATGCATGCACATGGGCTCAACACCGCACATGTGCGCCACCCGTGGCACGTAGATATCACAAATAACTCAAGCGACTATTGTCTCAACCATGGTTAGGTAAGATACTTATCTCAAGCGAGGCAAATCAATATTCTTGAAGCACTATCCTGAAACAATAGACCTCCGAACGGCTCGAACCTATCCAAAAACAACTCAAAAGTATCAAATAATGTCATAGGAAACAAACCAAAACAATAAAGGTCGAATCTCTAATCAAATACCCAAAGTCAACAAAAATGTCAACTTGGGCCCGTATCTTGGAACACGACAAAACTCACAAATTCTGGCAACCCATTTGAATAAGAGTCCAACCATACAAATTTTACTGAAATCCGACTCTGAATCGATGTTCAAATCCCAAATATTCACTTTAGAAATGTTTTGAGAAAAACATCCAATTTATCTTTTAAATTCATCAAGTAAATGCCCAAATCAAATATGGAATCATGTAATATAATCAAATATGAGTAAAACAATGTCACGACCCAAATTAGAGGGCCACGACGGGCACCCGGTCCTTACTCAACCGAGTACCAACATAACATATTTTTATTATCACACCATTATGGGTAAATGGGCTAGAAGAGCCGTCATGAGATAACTAGAATAAAACATAGAGGAATACTAGATATAGGATGACCCAACATGATATAAAAACTTATACATGTGACATACAGGCCTATAAGGCCGACATGGTCATTTGTACACTCAATACATAGGCTGACAAGGCCATACAAGTATCAATACACATGACATCTATCTACAAGCCTCTAAGAGTACATAAACGTCGTAATGGTCGGGACAGGGTCCCGCCGTACCAATCAATATATGTCCAAATCATACTGACCAAATAGGTAACTCCGAAGCAAGTGCAGTGCACCAACACCTTCCTCTGAGCTGATAGCCTACTTGGACGACTATCAACTGCCTATCGGGACCTGTGGGTATGAAACACAGCGTCTCTAGGAAAAATGAATGTTAGTACAAATAAAGTACCGCATATGTAAGGAATGAAAGTAGTATATAAAAGACATGAAAGAAACATGGAGTAAAAACTCAACCTGTAAGTCTGAATAGCTCTATGAATCATTACATTTATAATGTCATGCATATGTGCATAAATGTCATATCATGCATAGGTATATGCGTACATAACATCATCAAGCCTCTGAGGGCATTCCATCATATCATCTCGGCCTCTATGGGCGAAATCATCAACGTATACCAGCTGATCAGGTGGTGGTGCGTATATAACACCATAACCTTTCCACATACCCCATATACATATAATATACGCATCTATAACGCTATGTAGTCATGGGTCAATGTACATGTATAAATGAATGCAATGCATAATGTAGTAAGTCAATAAGATCTCTCAGAATATCATAAGATCATTATGCCTTCGGATAAAATTTATCAACTTACGTATTTTCTGAGACCTATGAACAAACGATATAATAATAAGACACATGGGAAATAAAGAACATTGGCACCCCTAGTACTTATATGAACATGTCATTTATGAAAGTTGCGTGTTTGCTTGTTTCGTTTGTATCATATGGATAATGCCAAAAGGAAAGAAGATATCAATGAAACTCAACAACAAGCTTACGACAACTAGCGCGCCAACCCTATAATAATGAAATACATGTACAACCTAGATGGCGCTAGTCTATCACGTATCTCAAATGATAACTCGATTTAAAAGTAAAACGGGCAGCATTTCACACTGATTTTACTGCTACCTCAAGCCTACTATAGGCGAGATACAAACACAATACAATCAGCACCTCAAACACAACCCAACTAAAATTCGGGACCTTTAATACAACAAAAACCCCAAATATACCATAACACACCCAATCAACAAGTTATTAATTAACCTGAAATTGCAATGACGAGCGACCAGCCTACTACCCTACCACATGTGGCGTTTCTCCGCGCCCTTATATCCTTCCAAACTCAATAAATAAGCAGCACAATAGGTCAATACGAGTGGACTACAAGACAACCACTAAAAGTAAAATAAATCAAACTCACGGCTTTCGATCACCGTCCCGTGAGTTCTAACTATTAAGAAATGAATGTATCAACATTCCTTGATATTTAAAGCTTAAATACAGAAATTAGACGTTTTCTTAAATATGAAGTACCTTCCAAAACTCAAACTACAAAGAAAAAGAGAGATATAGCGATACTTACGTCGTATGGATCGTTCTAATATTATCGCTTCTTTATTTCGTACCCGGGATGTGAATCTTCTTTGAATCCCTAGAAGAGAGCTTATGGATATGTTTATGGATGTTCTCTGATCATGTTCTATGGAGAAATGAAAATAAAAACAGCCTAAGACCTATGCATATCAACTTTGGAAATGTCAAAGAGGTGCTAGCTTGGCACCCTAGCACTGGCACATCTTCCGACGCTTTTGTTTTATCTGGATGTCATATGAATGAACGGTTAAGTGAGTTGGAAACTAAATTCCAAGACCCTAAATATGGTATATAATATTTCCCAAATTACCTCATATAACACACGAAATGTATTCCTCAAAACGCTTCAGTGACACACCTACTTGTCACCAATGCAGTCTGCACAGTCTCGCAAAACTGCAACTATCTCTCTACTTTGATGTCGTATCGATAAACGGTTTAATGCATTAGAAACTAAACTCATAGATCTTCAATTTTTTATGTAGATAATACAGTAATACCAAGTATATTGCAAGAAAAGATCCGCTACATTTGACCTAATATTTAGCACATTTATGAATGTAACTTGTGAAGACCTTTTCCAACTTTTGTTCCACAACTCGCTTGACTTTAAAACGTAATACATGAGTATCACACAAATAAAATAAATCCTAACATAACCTCCTTATCATGTTAATAACCCTAGTCTCAACCCAAAGTACATGTTATAACATTCCAAACTTGACGACTTTCGACGAAATTTATTTTCTTCAATTGGTTTAGCTTCTAATCTTTCCAACCCTCTTGGTACTTGTTAATCATGATCTCATTTCTGAGCTTACATCAATTGACTTATAAATACTCTCACGTATGAAGATATGGGGTGTAACAGCATTCCCCCCTTTGGACCATTCGTCCTCGAATGTTGACTGATGCGCTTATCTGTCTCATAACCCATAGCTCTTACGAATATTTTAATATCGTCCTTGCCATCTAGGCAATGTTTTGTGAATAAATCCCAAGGCCAAGGCATTCCCCTCTTTAGAGAATCTTCTCTCCTTTTTTCTCAATCTTTTAGCCAATATCAGGGCCTTACCTTATGAATATAATTGAACTATGACAAGCTGTCCCTCTGGGCATCTATAGGTACAATGAAGTTCTTCACTCGGTACTTTGTCAATCTTATGACTATTGATATAACTTATTTTATAGCGTCGGTTATCTATTTTTATGGGTTTGCTACAGCTATGTAGGTCACACTAAACCATAGCTCTTACTTCGGCTTATTATTACCGAGATCTGCTACCCAACTCCATGTTACTCTCTCGCTACTTATCTTATATGTATAAATCTAAGTCCTTTAGTTCTTCCTCATTAATGTTCATCTTAAGAATGACGGCCTAATCTCAGCTCATATTTTTGTAACTTTTATCCATCCATTGTTGATTCACCTTAATATTGATCAAAATCTACCATTGATAACTTGAAACCTCTTACGTAATACATTGTCACTAGGGCTCACCTTGCATCGGGGGACATTTGAAATGATTTGCTTGATCCACCTTGGGACGATACTATACTTCAATAACCGTATTTCATAGCATCCCAATGTGATTCATCTTATGGGGGTATTCTAATCCCGTGCAATTCATGAAATCCCTTTTTTAAAATCATTACTCAATCAAAGGCCTAAACATCATCCTTTTATCATCACCATTACCCCTTTATTCTACTACTAGGGCAACATCTTATCTCTTTTAATTATTCCTAGTTTTAGACTCCTCTGAGTTCATTCAGGCTGTACCAAGCTTTCTGTTACTTACGGAAACCATCAGCTCCATTGTTTTTATGGTTTTAATCCTGAGGACTTACATATTTGTGTCACCTTCTCACTCACCTTTTCATATCCTTACTCCTATCTACCTAAAACCTTGTCACTCTATGATACTTTACCTTGTGAGTTACACCTATTTATTTATACTATACGCAACCTTCCTTTAACTTTCTAGAAACATAGATTTCCTTTCGTGCCTTCTCAATTGCCTTTAAATGTAAGCAATTAGTTTTCCCGTCTGTTTCGCCACTTGTTTAATGATTACGTGGCATATCTTATTTTCCACAAATACTAGAATCTCCTGTAACTCATATGATCTCAAATATCACTTTTGACTTCCCGTTCATTAGTCACGATAGGTGCCACTTTCTTATGGAGTGCATAGAATATTGTAGCGAGACTGTTGTTACAAGATCATTTCCTCTTCAAGTTACTATGCTTAGGTTGAAGCCTTCTCCATTATTTCCTCAGATCCTCTGACTCCTGTAAAGCTTCAAGCTTATTACATCGTATAGCCAAAGAAATATTTTATGTTCTCACTCGCCTATAATTATCCTCAGTTACTTACCTCGATGCCCATGTGCTCTTAGGGTCGGTTCTTAACTGAAATTTTGACTATCTCCCTAGTGGAACTTTTTATTTATTTACATCACACTTATACGGTACCTTTAACTACTACAACTCCTATTTGAATATTTCTCAAGAATCACAACGTCATATCTGCGAGACTGAATTCCCTATGTTGGGTTCACTATGTTTATCTTGCACAATCTGCTGATTTGTCTGTAACCTCTTATCTAGCCATAACTAGGCTTTTCCTGAATCGACTAAGTAAGTACTCGTTAGTCCATTCTCATATCTATATTCTGTGTAAGCTTTCTTGGGTTATGTCCTTTGTCTTAACTTACCCCTTGCACTGGCTACTTATATATTAAGTGTTCATTTGCACTTATTTATCAATAACATCTAGTGCTAGAACCCTTACCGCCTCTCCTCGGCGTGCTTGCATAATCTTCTAGAGTCCTAACATATCTTTAGGGTATGAATAAATGCAACCTTATCCTTTTCACATTATTACCACTTTCTTCCTTTACCATTCAATAGTTACCTGAACCACTTAACTCCGACTTAATACCACATCACACCATCTTCCCCCCTCTCTTCATCTTTGGAGTCTTTTCACATCTTTAATAATTCTTACTCGCCTTGTGGTATCCCTTCTGTACCAAGGATATCTGCATTGCTTATGCACGAGGGTGACACCTAGTGTAACTGGAACACTTAGTCCATTAAGCTTAACTCCGCTCATAGTGCTTTAAAGGTTATTCTTCTCACGATGCTGACTATTATCAAATCATTTGGTCCCTAATTCATGTTCAGTTTATCTTATTCACTAGCCCGTACTAGTTTCTATTACTCAGGGGGGTCTAACCTTTCCTTTCGGTAATCACGTTCGAGTCACCAACTCATTTCTCGAAGTGAGGGTATGACTTTATGTCTTATAAGATTTTATTGTGTCAAGGCATGTCACCTCTTGTCTCTTTCTTCACTTATCACACATTTATCACATCTTACTCATAATGCTTCATTTACTCTCTTCTTATTCTTCTTTTAATATTTCTGTCTATCACTTTATTCTTAAAACTTCAACAAAACATTCTTTCGCTTTTAGCTCCCTTGCACCATCTCACTTGCTTTGCGGGTATCCTAACAATCTCTCCTTACTAGCGGCAGGAGTCATACTAAGGTAAATATTTATCCCTTATAGGATTCCAGTGCATATCTTCTGAACTTTCTAGTATTCATATCCGACTGTACTAATCTATCTCACAAAGAGAACTACTACCACATTTGAAATATCCTTCGGAAATGTTAGCTAATGATAACAATCCATCCACCATTTTGGGTTACTCTAACCCTAGCTAGGTCCTGATATCCCCTTTTTCTCTTAACCTATATCTGTTAGCTCCCATAGGGCATAACTAAGATGGATGTGACTAATTTTATGTATCTATGTTACTATTGAAGGTAACTCAAAAAGCTTATATTTCTCTATCTGAATTGTAAATATTAATAATCTTCATTAACTAGGTACATCATACCCTTCTTCGCCTTGCTTCTTTTAATTGTTGAAACTTGTATCTACCTTCTGATTCTCTCATTGCTTTTTCCCATATGGGTGAATTGATATTCATGCCTTAGGGCTCCTTATCAAGAAGCTTACACGTCTTAGTACACACATTATCTGCTGAAGACTTTACATTTATTCATCATAAGCATGATGCAAAATCGAGTTCCTATGGCTCAACTCTTCCACAACCACATTCAATCTCTTACCAACTTTCTTTCTGGGTGTAGGTATCGTTGTATTATGAATAAAGTCGAATTTAGGAGTTTGAATTCTTACAACTGAGCGCTACCACACGATCTAGAGTAAGCAAAAAGGGTGACAATCCTAAATGCCTTGTAGCCTCCTGCTTGTAAGTGTGGCGCACAACACACCCATAAAGAAGACTCTACTCACGGCTTGTAGACTACCTGGGACAGAATTTCTATGATACCAATTTTGTCACGACACAAATCAGAGGGCCACGACGGGCACCCGATGCCTTACTCAACCAAGAACCAACATATCGTATCTTTCTTACCACACCATCATGGGTAAATGGGCAAAAAGGGCCGTCATGAGATAACTAGAATAAGACATAAGGGAATACTAGACATAGGATGACCCAACATGATATAGAAACTTATACATGGGACATACGGGGCCAATAAGGCTGACAAGATCATTTGTACACTAAAAACATAGGCCGATAAGGCCATATAAGTATCCATACACATGCCATCTGTCTACAAACATCTAAGAGTACATAAATGTCATAAAGGCTGGTACAGGGCCCCGCCATACCAATCAATATATGTCCAAATCATACTTACAAAATAGGCAACTACGGAGCAAGTGGAGTGCACCAACACCCTCCGCTGAGCTGATAGCCTACAACGACGACTATGAAGCTGTGTATCGGGACCTGCTGGTATGAAACACAGAGTCCCCAGGCAAAAGAGACGTCAGTACAAATAAGGTTCCGAGCATGTAAGGCATGAAAGCAGTATATAAAAGACATGAATGAAATATAGAGTAAAGAACTCAACCTGTAAGTCTAAATAGCTCCGTGAATCACGACATTTATGATGGCATGCATATGCGTATAAATTTCATATCATGCATAGGTATATGTGTACATAACATCATCAAGCCTCTGAAGGCATCCCAACATATCAGCTCGGCCTCTATGGGCAAAATCATCAACATACACCAGCTGATCATGTGGTGGTGTGTATATAATGCCATAACCTTTCCCCATATCCCTTATACATATAATATACGCATATATAACGTCATCTGGTCATGGGTTAATATACATGTATAAATGAATGCAATGCATAATGAAGTAAGTCAACAAGATTTCTCGGAATGTCATAAGATCATTATGCCTTCGGATAAACTTTATCAACTTATATATTTTCTGAGACCCATGAACAGACGATATAATAATAGGACACATGGGGACTCAAGAACATAGACACCCCTAGTACTTCTATGAATAGAGTCATTTATGAAAGTTGCGCGTTTACTCCTTTCATTTGTATCACATGGATCATGCCAAAAGGAAAGAAGGGATAGGCTTAACATACCTTGAGTCGTCAATAAAACTTAACAACAAGCTTACAACAACTAGAATGCCAACCATATAATAAAGAATTATATCTACAACCTAGATGGCGCTAGTATATCACATATCTCAAATGCTAACTCGATTATAAAATAAAACGGCCAGCATTTCCGCTGATTTTACTGCTACCTCAAGCCTACTATAGGCGATATAAAAACACAATACAATCAAGAACTCAAAAACCACCCAACTACAATTTGGGACCTTCAATAAAAAAACCCAAATATACCATAACACACTCAATCAACAAGTTATCAATTAGCCTAAAATAGCAACGACGAGCAACCAGCCTACTACCCTACCATATGTAACATTTCTCCACATCTTTTATCCTTCCAATCTTCATAAATCAGCAGCACAATAGGCTGTCTTGAGTGGACAACAAAACAGTCCGATAAAAGTAAAATAAATCAAACTCACTACTTCCGATTACCGTCCCGTGAGTTCTAACTATTAGGAAACGAATCTATCAACCTTCCTTGATATTTAAATCTTGAATACAGAAAGTAGACGCTTTCTTAACTACAAAGTACATTCCAAAACTCAAACTACAAAGAAAAAAAGACGTGATATAGCGATTCTTACGTCGTAGGGATCGTTTAAATGTTATCACTTCTTGATTTCGTACTCGGGATGTTAATCATCTTTGAAATCATAGAAGAGATCTTATAGATATGTTTATGGAGGTTCTATGGTTGTGTTCTATGGAAACAATGAAGATAAAGTCGGCCTAAGACTTATGTATATCAACTTTGGAAAAGTCAAAGAGGTACTAGCTTGACACCCTAGCATTGGCCCATCTTCCAACACTTATATCTTTTTATATGGATGTCGTATGAATGAACGGTTAAGTGTGTTTGAAACTACGTTACAATACCTTCAATTTGGCTAATATGTCCCAAAAAGACCTCATATAACACACGATATGTATTGCTCAAAATGCATCAGTGACACACCTACTAGTCACCCATGTAGTCTGCCCAGTCTCGCAAAACTACAAATATATCTTTACTATGATATCGTATTGCTGTGCAGTTTAATAAGTTAGAAACCGGACTCGTAGATCTTCAATTTAATATATGTATCATCCTTTAATTCAAAGTATATTGGGAGAAAAGCTCCGCTACATTTTACCTAATGTTTAGCACATTTATGAATGCAACTTGTGATGATCTTTGCCAACTTTTGTTCCATAACTTGCTTGAATTTAAAACGTAATACACGACTATCATACGAATAAAATAACTCATAACATAATCTCCTTATCATGTTAAAAACGAAAGTCTCACCCCAAACTGCATGTTATAACATTCCAAACTTGTCAACTTTCGACGGAATTTATTTTCTTCAACTGGTTTAGCTTCTAAGCTTCCAATCCTCTTGGTACTTGTTATTCATGATCTTAAATATTTGTAACCTTCAAGTTAACATGATTAACTTACTTTATGTACTCTCAAAGATGATCTCATTTCTGAGATTACATCAATTGACTTATAAATACTCTCACGTACGAAGATATACTCCATTTTAAATCGTGAAGATCGCCTCAAGATTCGCCTAAATCCGAAATCTATAACTCAAAATGTGATAAAATAACCAAAACCTTCGAAATAAAGTACTTATAAGCAGTGCCCAGATATATTGATCGTGATCGCGGCATCGCCCTCACGATCACGTAGAAGAAAGAATAGCACTACCATCGAAAACACATCGTGAACGTGATACCTAACCCGCAAACGCAAAAGTTCCACAATGCCAGACCTTCGCAAATTTACGTCTACCGATGCGAATGCGATAACCTAAACCCCTAGCTCCTTTGCTGAAACGACAATCGCGAACCTCATATATGAATGCGAAGGACAAGTCTATCCAGCCTAAATTCCCTTATCCGCGAACGTGATAGCTCCCTCGGGAATATGATGAACAATGAACCCAACTGACAAAATACCCATCACTATTACATATATGCTCCCAAGATCGTGAAGCCCAACTGGAGCAAAAGAAAAATAAGATAAACCAACAGCGTATTCCACCTCCGAAATGGTCTGAAATCAATTCGAAACACACCCCAGCCCCTCGGGACCCCATCCGAACATACCAACAAGTCCCAACATATAACACGGACCTACTCGAGACCTCCCATCACAAAAAATAACATGAAAATCACGAATCATCGATCAAGATCAATATCTTAAGTTCATAAACTTTAAACTTTGAACCAAGCGTCCGATTCAAACCGAACCAATTCGGAATCTGACCGAACGTTTCACACCAGTCAAAATGACATAACAAACATATTCCATCTATTAGAGCAACAATCCGAATCTGATAAAAGCAAAGTCAACTCCCTGTCAAACATGTGAACTTCTAGACCTTCAAGTTGCATACCTTTGCCAATTAGAGCCAAAACCTTCTAGAAACAACCAAATGCAAACCCGAGCATACGTACAAGTCCAAATCACCATTCAGACCTAGTGGAACCATAAAAATTCTATTCCAAGGTCAAATACATAAAAGTCAACTAGGTCAACTCTTCCAATTTAAAGCTTCCTAGTTGAGAATCATTCTTCCAAATCATTCCCGAACCACCCGAAAACAAAAACCGACAATAGACGTAACTCATAGTACACCATATGCATTACTCATGACCTCAAACCACCAAACTGAATACAAATGCTCAAAACGACCGGTCGGATCGTTACACAGAGATGTCAAGCATCTAAGGCTGTAATGAATTTATCGAAGCCAAAACCAATGGAGTGTAGATTCTCCCTTGGAAGAATTGTTGCCCAGCCTTATTGGTTCAGATGAGCTTTGGACAGATCGCGCCTCCTTCCAAATCTCTACTTGCTTTGCTTAACCTTTTCATGTTAGCTTGGATATATANGGGGAACACTACCATAAATTGTCATAAGCTTACACATTAAACAATTGGGGGTTTGGGATGTGAGAGGCATGAGAATTATTGAGATTATTAAAATATAGGTTACAAAGATAAAGAGGTGTGAGTTATGAAGATAGAATTTTTCAAATAATATATTAAATAAAAAATAATGAATACCCAATAAAAGGAGAAAAAAAGATAAATACTATATGTTTGGCTTAAGAGAGATGCCACCTCACTTTCTTAGTGCCCTCTTTCATATATACTAAAAACGTTTATCCACGTTTCGCGCAATCTTAAATCAAAAATAAAATATGCAATATGAATAATGTCTAAAAATTATAAGTGAGAATAATGTCTTAATTTTATAAGAGAAAATCAATCTTTATGGAGTAACCAAATATTCCTTGATGATCTGATTAATTCTGCCATATATTATTATATATAATTGATATATTTATAATGAAAAAGCTTGTGTACTGTTAGTTAAATTTTCTTCTTCAAACACTTAAAAGTCAAAGTCAAAATCATAAATATAATATTCATTAATACCTCTAGCATCCTCTAAATGAAAAGACACCCTTCTCTTACCATTAAAAGGTTGTATATAAAACATATATGGTTCGGTACGAATTAGCTTTGAGAATTCAAGGGAAACCAGTGGTTTGAGAAATTGAATGAACGTACAAAGTACATGAGAGTAATATATATGTTTTGTGTCACGATCCAAATCACACTATATGCCATTAGGGCGCCTATCGTCCTCGTTAGGCAAGCCAATAATGAAATCATCACATTGATAGTTAATCCAAAATGCTATTGGAAACAATTAAAGAAATAAGGAGTGGATAACGTTCGTTTTAAAGATAATATAAATATTATTATTTTCAATGTTCGAAAAAGGTTAAAATACAAACCAGAAAATCATAGCGGAATACAATTAAGAGAAAAAATTTAAATCTCCAAAACCCAGTGTCACAAGTGCATGAACATCTACCAGAATATACGATACTACTGCAACAACTATCTTGAATTGGAAGTAGACAGAATACAATAAATGGATAGATCAGGGACTTTGTGTGCTGCAGATCATACATAGAAATCAGCTCACCACAAAGCCTCCTCAACAACTGCACCTACGTGTCCAAATAACCACCAAAAGTACCTGTCTCAGTACCTGCATAATTAGTGCAGAAGTGTGGCATGAGTATGTAAATCAATGCATACCTAGTAAGTATCTAGTCTATCCCCGAAGAAGTAGTGACGAGTAGTCGACATCGACACTTAGTAGTGGTCCAATAAATCATGTATAATGTAAGTAGACATGCATGAAGCTTAGGAAGTAAAATTGTGAGAGAATATATAGGTACGTAATACGATCCATAACTTAATGGTAAATACGAAGTTCACAACGACCAGACCGGTCAGTTTGAATATTTTAGCCCCATTCCCTATTTATTGCTCCGCTATGTTCAATTGTGATCATGTGACTTATCGAGGTAAAGTTTTTGGTTTCGGGTGTGTTTCAGGGTGAATTGGAACACATAGTCTTAAAGTTGGAAGAGTTGACTGAAGTTTAACTTTTGTGTAGATGACTCAGAACGGAGTGTTAATGGTTTCGATAGATACATATGGTAATTTTTCATTTAGGCGTATGTCCTAATGTTGACTTGAAGTTCTGTAGGTTGATTTGTTGTTTTTTGGTAAAAGTTGGCAAGTTGAAGGTTTGGAAGCTTGATAGGTTTGACCGAGGGTTGACATTTTTTATATCGAGCTCGGATTGTGATTCCGGTAGTTGGTGTAGGTCCGTTTTGTCATTTGGGATATGCATGCAAAATATGAGCTCATTCGAAGTAGGTTAGATATGATTCAGCATTAGTTTCGGAAGTTGAATGTTCATTGGTTTAATACACTTGAATTGGGGTGTGATTCATAGATTTTATGTTGTTTGATTTGATTTAAGGCCTCGAGTAGGTTCGTGTTTTATATTGGGACTTGATGGTATGTTCGGACGGGGTCCTGGGGGCCCAAGGTGTGTATCGGGTTGAGTTCAGACCTATTGGCACTTAGAAGGAATGGGTGAAGAATGCTGGAGTCTGGTGTAACCGCACCTGTGATAATTGGGTCGCAGGTGCGGCACCATAGAAGTGGCCCACTGGCCGCATATGCGAGATAGGGTTGGATGAGCTGGGGTCGTAGGTGCGGTGGAGCTTGCACAGGTGCGTAACCACAGATGAGAATTTCATCCATGGAAGCAGAGTTTAGTTTGTTGGCTTAGGACCGTAGGTGCAGTCAGTTTCCGCAGAAGCTGATGCGCAGTGCGATTGTATTCTGCAGATACAGAGCCGCATAAGTGGCTATTGGCCTACAGGTGCGAAATGCCTGGGCAGAAATAGAGAAGATCGAGGGCTTTATTTCATTTTCCACATTTTGAGTTAGAGAGCTCGGTTTTGGTTATGTTTGAGTGTATTATCAAGGATTGGATCAGGGTAAGTGTTTTTGACTTATATTTGTTTATATTCAATCATTGTTTTTATCATTTAATTAGTGATTTGAGTTGGAGAAATTGGGAGGTTTTGTAAAAACTTTCCTAAACCATATATTGAGGTTAGAAGGTCGATTTGAGGTCCAAATTGGATAAGTGTTATACGGTTGGACTTGTAGCGGCATGGGTATTCGAATTTTATAAGTTTGGTCGGGTTACGAGGTGCCGGCTTAGGGTTGAATTTTTGATTTTCTTTAAAGATAGAAACTTTATTATCTGGAATTACTTCGTATAGCTTGTATTTATGGTATTAAGTTATTTTGGCTAGATTCGAGCCGTCTAGAGTTGGATTTTCTCGGGAAATGCTTATTTGTGGACTAATTTACTTGTTTGAGGTAAGTATCTTGCCTAACTTTGTGTGGGGGAACTGCCCCTTATGACTTGGGTTGATTTGTATCATTTGGATTACATGAAAGACGTGTACACGAGGTGATGAGTTTGTATACAGGCTTATATGTGGTATTTTTAACGGTTTAGACTCTTATGACCTTTCATACATTTAATTAGAAATAGTAATATCATGTTATATCATCCGTTGTTAAATTTCTATTACATGCTTTACTTTATGTTGTTATCACACGCTGTATCTTTTATTGTCAAACATGCTCTTTTATGGCGTGATATTCTTATTTGGAGTTGTTATCTCTCTTATTGTCATGTTACCTCTTTTATTGCCGAGTTATTCGTATTTGGAGTTGTTATTTCATGATATCTTTTCGTATCGAGTTATTCCATGCATTTAGATTGAGATACTATTTCACACCATCCCTTTTATTGATAAGTTGACGTTGTACATTTAAATAGGAAATTGTCATTTTGTGGAAATACCTTCATTTTGAGTTACTAGAGTTAATGTTATGAAAGCTATTATCACATTGAGGTTGAAGTTGTTGAATAATGAGATATCTTCCCTTATTGAGTAATTCTTATTCTTTTTTTTATTAGTGAGATTCTTGTTCACATTGTGGTTACGTGGGCTATATGTGTTAGAAACTTTGGTATTGTTGATTTTAGCAAGTTGTGGCATATGGTCACTTTTGGTGCTAGTTGTTATTGTGTTGTGATATTGATGAGCATGTAGCGATATACGGATAGGGCTTTATGTGCATGTGGCAGCATAATGTGGGATTTATGTGCGTGTTGCTAGTGAGGGAATTATTTGAAGCCACACGGCGACATAAGGTGGCTAAAGTGCGTGTAGCTATTTCGGAAAAAGTATTTTCAAAAATATCAAAATGTAAGGCTCACGCGGTGGTATAAGGAAAGATTGTGATTGTGATTTTGAAATGAGGTTATGAGTTACGGTACCTCGATTGTGATTCTTGCTGTACATTCTATGTTAAAAAGGCTTGTTAATTGACCAATTCTTGATGATTCCGTCTTGTCTTACATGTATTTGTCTGTATTTGATTATTTGTTGTTCTCATCATTTGTTTATTTCTTGTTGTCTTTATTTCCTTAATTTTTGTTGTTAGCTTACCTTATAGTATTGCTCTATTGTCATTATTTCCTCGTTTTAATTGTTAGACTGTATTATTCTTTGTTCAGTTTTTTTTTCTTATCCTAGCAGGTGTCTTCACCTGGACTCATTACTACTCTACCGAGGATAGGCTTGATACTTACTGGGTACCATTGTGGTGCACTCATACTACACTTCTGCACATTATTTTGCAGATCCAGGTACATTTACTCATTTCGGACAATAGTGATCGCTCATTTATCTTTCCGGAGACTTCAAGGTCTCTGCATCGACAATGTCATGCCCCGATCATGGGGAGCATGACCGGCACTCAACCGAGTGAACCCAGTCGAGCAAGCGTATGTTACATCAACCTCTCATCATAACTCAAGCATGATTTATCAAAACATAACTAGATCCTGACTTTCATATTGAATACATTTAGCTCAATGACCTATAGATATTTTTCTCATGATGGTTACACAGCTTTATAAATAGCTGTAAATACTGTGAACATAAATACATGACGAAACTCAAAAATAAAGTACATGACCCACAATGTACATGATGCTTCTATGACAATATATACCTAAGTACATAAAAACAACCAGACTCGAATGCCCACTAGAATTGTAGCGGGCTCACCATAATCTGTTGCGCAGAAGATTCCTATCAAATATCCATATCATCCTGTAGAAGTATACCTGCATCCAATTAAAGATGCAGCGCCCCCAGCAAAAAGGATGTGAGTTCATGTGGAATAGTACTCACATGTAAGGCAAACAGAAAACATATGGAATCATGGTAATTCAATAAGAGGCATATGAAGTACATCAAAAACTACGAAGCATCCCATAGATTAACATTTTCAAGTCTCATTATGCTTACATCGTTTTAAAATTCTTTTAGGATTAACTTAGCCATATGAACTATGCGTGGAATACATAATATAAAGTAATTAAAACAACATGTACAAACAAGGCAAATCAAAATGGCACATAATGTCTACGTTAACCGTCTTACTAGACCGTCCATATCCCTCTCTTATATTACCCCTGTGCATTTCATATACCGTCTTTAGAGTTCACGTATCATATTATACATAGACCGTTCATAGGATTCTACACACAATACACCTATACATTTCATAGACCGTTCATAGGATTTCATACACAATACACATATGTGTTTCATAAACCGTTCATAGGATTTATTTACACAATACACTTGTGCGTTTCATAGACCATTCATAGGATTCACATATACCATACAATATCTCACACCCCGAACTCGGGTAGCGCGACCGGTGCTCAACCAAGTGAACCCGGCCAAGCAAGCCTGTTAGATTTCATTCTACCCAAACTCGTCCATGAATAAAGAGGAGATGTACTCCATTAATCAAACACCGAAAACATTTCATTAACAACTCCCATTTCATTTCCATTAGCAGTTTCATTTATAATTTTCAAAATATTACAAGTTTATAGATATAATGAAAAACATGTTTTCCAATTACCAACATTTCTACTTCAATTCCACATATCAAACACCACCCACAACCTATCTACGGAGCCTCTAAGTACAACAGAAGAGTAATATGGAAATGCCGGCAACAAGGCCCCGGCTATACCTTAAAACACAATGTACAACTCAAATGACATCAGGCCTGGAATAGAGTAGGGCGCACCAAAATCTACTGAATAGAGAGTGACTGCTAACGAGGACCAAAGCTACCCGCTAATGAACCACCTGCATCTATTAAAGATTCAGCGCCCCCGACAAAAAGGACATTAGTACATATGGAATAGTACTAGTATGTAAATCTAATTGTCCTCTTTCAAATTAGAGTGTCAATGTAAGAAAGGGAAAACCATGGAAACAACAATCAACAACTAATGATATTCAAATGCCAAGTTAAAACATAATAATTCCCAAACTATGGAGATAACGCTGTAAAGTGATAATCAAAATATGATGATAATATTATTTTTGGTTAGGAGATCTTTAGCACCGATATACCACAGTTCACAAGACCAATGTTCACAATATTAATGTTGACAATAGCAATATTCACAATACCAATACCACCGTACATTTAACACGGAGTCTGATCACGACCCGATCGGCTAGGCCATCTCATTAGAGACATCAACCACTATCACTCCCAATACCAATACCACCGTACTTTTAGCACATAGTCCAATCAGGACCTGATCGGCTAGGCCATCTCATTAGAGACATCAACCACTATCACTCCCAATACCAATACCACCGTACTTTTAGCACATAGTCCAATCAGGACCTGATCGGCTAGGCCATCTCATTAGAGACATCAACCACTATCACTCCCAATACCAATACCACCGTACTTTTAGCACATAGTCCAATCAGGACCTGATCGGCTAGGCCATCTCATTAGAGACATCAACCACAATCACAATTTCTAGCACAATCTCCACCATGTGTGCGACATGGTATCCGATCAAGACCCGATCGGCTAGGCCATCTCACCACAATGTCGTGTGGATCGGCATCATCCTTTTCTATCAATCATATCATCTCAATTAAGGGGAATAATTTTATCACATCAATATCATCCCAAATAAGGGGAATAATCACAATCCATTCTTACACTATCACGTGTAGTTTCGGGGTTAGGTTATTTCAACCTACCCTTCCTTGGTGACTATCGATACTCCCAAAAAAATTATTATTGTTTTTGCACATAAAGGTAACATAGGTATAAATGTATTTACCTCACCATTTTTCACATTGTATGAATCTCCACCAGTATTTTCAACCAATAACAACAATATTCCCTTGGCTCTTTTGGCCATTAACTCGATTCTCTATTCAAGGCACGGCGGTCGTATTTGATATTCCACAATTTCATTTCTTCCCTCTCATGTATTATCATCATAAATATCAACATATATAATATTCCGAAAATCACAACTTTAAGTTTATTAGAAATGAACAATTTAAGCACAATAGATTTCTTTCCAAGAAATGGAGTAAACTAATTGGCAATTGATGCGCAAGTTAAAATAATCAACAAGTAACACACCATTTATTCTTGAAATAATTTTCCCCAAAAATGGCAAAACACGATTTCCACTCACGAATATGTAAGAATGCAAAACACATTGTAAATACTCACAAAGAATAACATTTGTTAAAACAGCCACATATGGGCAGGACTTGTGTTCATAAGCTTTTAGGCAATTCTAGTTTTGAAGTCAATTTTGGAATAGTTGAATCAAATCTCATTTCATAATCTTTCTCACATCATCTTATTTCATTGGAACCATTGGCCACGAGTATAACTTTCACTCTTGGCACATTGGCCACGCTTTATATCCCCAATTCACTTATTTCACTTCCAACCATCTTTATAGATTATCAACAATAAGACATTTATAATCAAGACTTTAGGTACACATATGAGCAATTAAGAGTCTTAAGCATATTGAGATTTTCTCACACAATTTTGCATAATAGCCTTCATTTGAAACATGACTCAAAGACATAACATTTTAATACACATATCATTCTTGAACACATTCCCAAAGGATAACATAANAGAGTCTTAAGCATATTGAGATTTTCTCACACAATTTTGCATAATAGCCTTCATTTGAAACATGACTCAAAGACATAACATTTTAATACACATATCATTCTTGAACACATTACCAAAGGATAACATAACGTGGTAAGAACGTTAGTAACACATTTTGAGAATATCAAATTTATTGGGAACATCTCAGAACGTAGAATAAGGAACTTGAGACAACCATACTTGAAACTTACGGGAACATCATGTAATTCAATTCTAAGAGAGTAGTTTAGCCAACATACCTGAAATTCGCCCCTTAATGATACTACAATGATCCACTACATTAAGAAACTTCAATCTACAATAACAACATCCAATGGGAACAACATTAGTAACAAATTCCATAGTTTAGGCCATTTAGGCATTTTATCAAACACCTAGTAGGCATGATGTAAGGCCCCGTAAATTGTTTCTAATGATTTAAGATTTTAAAGTGTGCCAACTGTATTTGGGAATAACATATTTGAGTATTAAAGGGTACCTATGGGATAGAGCTACATAATTTTGAATTGATAATGTATGTTTAAGGTGTGTTGGAACATACTAAGGAGTTTTGTGAATGGCCAGAACTTGTGTGGAGCAAGTTGGTTACATTAAGTGGAAAGGATGTTTCAATTGGAACAAGACCCAACTTCAAATGAATAGACCTCCATTCATATAATGACTTAGGTGGTGATCTACCTATAAAATTAAATCCCTTTGATTCTAGTTTCCAATGCATCAAACCGTTCATCATTTGGATATTTCCACATAAAGTGATGGCCATTTTACTGGACCTGTGTCATATGAACGCCTAGATGCGTGGCCGTGCATATTTGAGTGTTTATGTAACACCGCAAAAAATTTCGAACTACTAAAGTGTTAATCCCGGTAAAATTTGCAAAGAAAATAATGTTTCATGGTGGTCGGACTTTTTGGGTTGAACAATGCACCGAAAAGTAAAGGAAAATTGTTTTGCGGAAAGCTGCATTTACGCGATCCATTATGCGACCGCAGAACCCGCATAATGGCCGCAGAGTAAGGAAGTTAATTGGGTAAGTTGGAAGCAACTATGCGGTCGACTATGCAACCGCATAACTTTTATGCGGTGTAATATGCGACCGCATAACAGTTATGCAGACCGCATAGTGACCGCATACACAGACAGTTCTTTTGGCTATTTTGTAACCAATTATGCAACTGATATGCGGTCCGCATATCGGTTATGCGATCGCATACCTTGTTCCGGAGCTCCATTTTTGGGTTTTTGAAACCCGATCCTATTTCGTTAAATACACTATTTTGGGATGATGGAATGCTCCATAAAAGGACCTTGGAACCTTAATGCACACTTAGTGTTTGATAAAATGCTCAAATGAGCTCGAACCATAATCATCTTCCTAATTTTGATTCAATTTGTTATATTTCTACAATAGATTGAAGTTGCTAAGAATTCCGGAACATTTAGAGTGTAAGGAAGCTTAAGTGAGGTATGTTGGCGAAACTCTTCTCTTAGAATTGAATCCACGATATTAATGTACATTATGTAAGTCCCGGGTGATTCATTAAGAAATTGGTTATTCCGAGTAAGATTGGGTGGAAAGATATATGTTCAAAAGGCATCCCAAATACTCTATTCATGTTATGTTACCAATTGAGGATGTGTTAAAATATGGATTGTGCATTAATAATATTTTGACTTTAAGTCAAGTTCAAATGAAGGCTATTATGCTAAATTTTGTGAAATATTTCTATGTGCATTAGACTCTAAATTGATCACGTGTACTACACACTTTGATTTGAATTGTGTTTGTTGTTGATAATGAGGATGATATTTGAAATTGATAAGGCGAGCATGAAATATTGAATATAGCCAACGTGCCAAGAATGATCTTATAATTATGGCCACTAGTGCCTATGAAATGAAAAGATGTGAAAGTATTATGAAATGCGATAATTGATATAAAAAGGTTGATGTCTCAAATAAGACATCCTAGCTTATTGGGTCATGATCGGACACCATGCCGCATACATGGTAGTGATTGTGCTGGAAATTGTAATTGAAATTGTGATTGTGGTTGATGTCCCTAATGGATAGCCTAGCCAATCGGGTCATGATCAGACTCCGTGTTAAAGACAGCGGTATTGATATTGAGAGTAATTGTGGTTGATGTTTCTGATGAAATAGCCTAGCCAATCGAGTCGTGATCGGACTCCGTACTGAAAATACGGTGGTACTAGTATTGGGGACAATGGTATATCGATACTAAATATCTCCCAATGTGAGATATGGAAATTAATTGGACCAATGTCTTGATCCTAAATTGAGGTTTGATGTTGATTAAGGCTTTCATTGATATTATGATAATCTTGTTTGTATTATTTGTCATTCTATTGAGAGGGTGTTTAGTTATACATACTAGTGCAATTCGACAGCAGTAACGTCCCTTTTTTCGGGGGCGCTGCAGCTTTAAATGGATGCAGGTGGTTCCACAGCAGGAGATACTGATCAGTGATAGCAGTATACCTTCTTCCCAGCTAACTTGGTGAGCCCCACTTCATCCCGGAGTCATGTTTCTTTTGTTTGTTATGTATTATGGTTGAGGTATAGCCGGGGCCTTATTGCCGGCATTATCATTGTACTCTTCTTTATCTATAGGGGCTCCGTAAACATAGTGTGGGTTGTGTATTGGTGCTGGGGAAGACAAAATATGTTATGGTATGGTTGTATTACTTGTCCATTTGATACTTTAAAAATGATGAAGCTATTGGAAATGAATTGGTATTGTAGACGTGAACACTATTTTGTCTAATTAATGATAATATGTATTATCGCTATTCATGGATGAGTTTGGGTACAATGCAATCTAACAGGCTTGCTCGGTCGGGTGCACTCAGTTGAGCGCCGGTCGCGCTCCTCGGTTTTGGGGCGTGACAAACTTGGTATCAAAGCCTAAGGTTTTAAACTGTCCTAGGATGTCTTGGAGATGTGTCTAGTAGAGTCCTTATTATTGGTGTGTTGTCGACCACATCTATAATTAGGATGCTACATGGGCATTTAGGAATAATACCCTTCATTCATGTTGTTGATCGTTCGATAAAGCTTATTGTAAGATTGTTCCTCCTTTAACTCCTGAGTTGCTCTAATATTCAATACATGGCACCTAAGAAGAAGGCAAGAACTGGCCAAAGAGCCAATGTCACCCCAAGAGTGACAGTTGGTCGTATAATTGATGATGCGGGTGAGCACCCGAGGAGTGAGAATATTCCTCCAGTTACTACACTGCCTGACGCTACTATAACTGATCAGACTGCACATGTCCCTACACCTATTGAAGGTGCAACAGTTCCTCCAACTGATATACCAGTTCCACCTCCAGTTCCAGCTTTCCATTCTGGTGCTTTTGATGTTGATCTTAGGGGAGCCATACAGATGTTGGCTCAAATAGTGGCTTCCCAAACCCAGAGATGAAAGTTTTCACCCAATGCTTCCAGCCATCCAGGGGATTCTACTGGTTCCAAGGTGAACATGTTTCTCGAGTTGGATCCTCCAATGTTCACGGGTACTAACCCAGAGGAAGATTCCCAGGATTTCATTGATGAGAGGTACAAGACTCTCAGAGTTATGCGTGCTACTGAAATAGAGGCAGTGGAAATAGCCTCCTACCGCTTGAAAGAGATGGCATATTCTTCGTTTGAACTATGGGAGGAGTCCCGTGAAGAAGGGATCTCTCCGACGAGGTGGACTGAGTTTGCCGATGCCTTCATTGATCATTTCTTGCCTGCCGAGACTAAGGTAGCCTGTGCTGCTGAGTTTGAGAACTTGAGGCAAGGTAGCCTGAGTGTGTGGGATTACCATATGAGATTCGCGTACCTATCTAAATATGTTATTTACATGCTGCCCGCTTTGGAGGCTAGAGTTCGCCGGTTTGTAAAGGGCCTTAGTCCCTTGGTAATTAATGAGGCCGCTAAAGCAGCCTTTAATTCTGATATGAACTATGAAAAGATGGTGGCATTCGCTCAAGCTAGTTCTACAGCTACTACATCTGCAACACCTCCTCCAGCTCGAGGCACTCCAACACCCGCAGGGCGTGGTGCAGCTAGGGGTGGAGCACAAAGTTCGGGAGGATTCGGCCGTTTCTATGCTATGAGGGGTTGCCAGAATTTAGAGGCTTCTCCAGATGTTGTAACAGGTATATTGACTATCCAAACTCATGATGTATATGCTCTTATTGATCCCGGTTCCACTTTGTCATATGTCACATCTTATGTTGCTATGGAATTTGGGATAGAACCAGAACAACTTTATGAGGCGTTCTTTGTATCTACTCCGGTTGGTGAGTCTATTTTGGCCGCGCGGGTTTATAGGGATTGTGTTGTCATGTTACGTAGTCAGAACACCGTGGTCGATCTTATTGAATTGAGAATGGTTGATTTTGATGTGATAATAGGGATGGATTGGCTTTATTCATGTTTGGCCAAGCTTGATTGCCGAACCAGAACTGTTAGGTTCGAATTTCAAAATGAACCAGTTATTGAGTGGAAGGGTGATAATGTAGTACCGAAGGGTAGGTTTATTTATTACCTTAAGGACACAAAGATGATCAACAAGGGATGTATTTACCATTTCATCCGGGTTACGGATACCGATGCTAAGGCACCTACACTTGAGTCCGTGCCTATTGTAATTGAATTTCTGGGAGTCATTCCGGATGAACTCCCTGGGATCCCACCGGACAGGGAGATTTATTTTGGGATTGATGTGATGACAGACACACATCCTATATCTATTCCACCCTACAAAATGGCACCGGCAGAATTGAAGGAGCTGAAGGAACAATTAAGAGATTTGTTAGAAAGGGGTTTCATCCGGCCGAGTGTGTCGCCTTGGGGCGCACCGGTCCTTTTTGTAAGAAAGAAAGATGGGTCACTGAGAATGTCTATTGACTATCGGCAGCTTAATAAGGTAACAGTCAAACATAAGTACCCACTATGACTTTGTAAGGTGCTAGGTACTTCTCCAAAATTGATTTAAGATCCGGGTATCAGCAATTGAAGATCAGGGAGCTGGATATTTCGAAAACATCTTTTAAGACCCGGTATGGGCATTTTGAATTTTTGGTGATGTCTTTTGGGCTAACAAATGCCCCAGGAGCCTTCATGGATCTTATGAATCATGTTTGTAAGACATTCCTCGACTCCTTTGTGATAGTGTTCATTGACGATATTCTTGTATATTCACGAAGTCAGGAGGACCATGTTGACCATATCATGGTAGTTCTGAAAACCCTGCATCAACACAAATTATATGCAAAGTTTTCAAAATGTGCATTTTGGCTCGAGTCGGTCATATTCTTGGGTCATGTTGTCTCTAATGAAGGAGTTAAGGTTGATCCTCAGAAAATTGTAGCTGTGAAGAATTGGCCGAGGCCTACAATTCCAACAGAGATTCGCAGTTTTTTAGGCTTAGCTGGATATTACAGAAAGTTTGTGGAGGGGTTTTCTACTCTTGCCTCTCCATTGACTAAATTGACGCAGAAGGAAATTAAGTTCTAATGGTCAGATGATTGTGAAAAGCGTTTCCAGGAATTGAAAGCAAGAATGACTACAGCACCGGTGTTGACTCTACCAGAGGTTATAGATAGATTTGTGGTATATTGTGATGCTTCAAGAATCGGGCTTGGGTGTGTAATAATGCAACATGGTAAGGTGATAGCGTATGCTTCTAGGCAACTTAAGAATCATGAAAAGAACTATCCATTATATGATTTAGAACTTGCAGCAGTGGTATTTGCATTCAAAATTTGGCATCATTATTTATATGGGGTCCATGTGGATATATTCATGGACCATAAGAGCCTTCAATATATTTTCAAACTGGAGGAATTGAATCTGAGGCAGAGAAGATGGCTTCAATTACTCAAGGATTATGACATTGATATTTTATACCATCCGGGGAAGGCTAATGTTGTGGCGGATGCTCTTAGCCGAAAATCTATGGGTAGCTTAGCATACTTGGAGGCATATCAAAGGCCATTGGCCAAATAACTTCACTGATTGGCTAGTTCGGGAGTTCGTCTTGCGAACTCTAGTGAAGGAGGGCTAATTATGCAAAATAGGGTTGAATCATCGCTTGTTGTGGAAGTCAAAGAGAAACAATACAACGATCCATTGTTGGCGAAATTGAAAGAGGGGATTCATAAACATAAGACCATGGCCTTTTCTCTTGGCATGGATGATGGTACACTAAGGTACCAAGGGCGACTATGTGTTCCAAATGTGAATGGTCTCCGTGAAAAATTTTTGACTGAAGCTCACACTTCTAGGTATTTCGTGCACCCAGGTTCTAAAAACATGTATCATGATCTTAAGGAAGTATATTGGTGGAATGATATGAAGAGGAATGTGGCAGACTTTGTGGAAAGATGTCTGAATTATCAGCAAGTGAAGGCCGAACACCAAAGTCCTGGTGGGTTGGCACAAAACATAGAAATTCCAATATGGAAGTGGGAAATGATTAATATGGACTTTGTGGTAGGATTACCACGCACTTCGCGCAAGTTTGAATCAATTTGGGTGATTATGGATCGACTCACGAAGTCATCACACTTTTTGCCGGTTAAGTCTATCGACACAACGGAGCAGTATGCTCAGCTGTATATCAAAGAAATATTCAGGTTGCATGGCACCCCAGTTTTCATCATTTCTTATCAGGGGGCACAATTCACTGCTAATATTTGGAAGAAATTTTAGTGAGGTTTGGGTACTCAGGTGAATCTTAGTACATCCTTTCACCCGCGGACTGATGGGCAGGCAGAGCAAACTATTCAGACGCTTGAGGATATGTTGCGCGCTTATGTTATAGACTTCAAAGGTAGCCGGGATGATCATTTACAACTCATAGAATTTGCATATAACAATAGCTATCATGCTAGCATTCCAATGGCACCATTCGAGGCTTTATATGGTAGGATATGTAGATCTCCCATTGGATGGTTCGAAATTGGGGAAGCAGATTTGATAGGGCCAGACCTTGTGCATCAGGCTATGGAAAGAGTTAAAATCATTAAGGAGCGGTTGAAGACTGCTCAGAATCGTCAAAAATTCTATTCGGATGTTCATCGTAGGGATTTCGAGTTTAAAGAAGATGATTGGGTATTCTTTAAAATTTCCCCCATGAAGGGTGTAATGCGATTTGGTAAGAAAGGGAAATTGAGTACGAGGTATGTTCGACCGTACAAAATCATTCAGAGGATCGGTCAGGTGAAGTACAAGCTTGAGTTACCACCTGAGATGTCATTAGTACATCCGGTGTTTTATGTGAATATGTTGAAGAAAGTAGTTGGAAATCCGACACTCATTGTTCCGGTTGAGACTGTTGAGGTAAATGAGAAATTGACTTACGAAGAGATTCCGGTTTCTATTATTGATCGGCAAGTACGAAAATTGAGAAACAAAGAAATTACCTCCGTGAAAGTGTTGTAGCGAAACCAACTAGTTGAAGAGGCTACTTGGGAGGCCGAGGAAGAAATGAAGAAAAAGTATCCTTATTTGTTTGAATGACCATGTATTTAAAGTTGTGATCTAGGAAAAATTATAAGACTTACGTTTTATGAATTTTGGCATTAAGGGTGTTCCTTTCTGGATATATATTGCTTATGAGACCACATTTGGTGTTGTTTTGTGTTATGTTGCGTCGTTGGAATACGTATATCTTGTTAGGATGTGTTTCTGGGGCTCTCTGACAGGTGGATAGGCCTAGTTACAAGGGAAACTCTGGCAAACTGTTTGGAAATTTTGGGAGTTAGTCAAATTTGGGGCTGCTCGAAAGTGGTATGAAACAAGATGAGTTGCATAAGATGCTAATGACGAAATTTTACCCTCATTCGAGGACATATGATCCTAAGTGGGGGAGGATATAACACCATGGAAAATTTTGAAGTACTTCAGTTTAAAGCCCGGCAAAATTTGCAAAGAAAATAATGTTTCATGGTGCCGGACTAGGCTTACGTATTGGAGGATTATAGAAAGGAAATATTTTGGGTTGAACAATGCACCAGAAAGTAAAGGAAATTTATTTGCGGAAAAGTGCGTTTCTGCGGTCCATTATGCGACCGTAGAACCACTCTGGGGACCACGTAATGACCGTAGAGTGAGGTAGTTAATTGGGTCAGTTGGAAGCAACTATGCGGTCGACTATGCGACTGCATAATTGTTATGCGGTGCATTATGCGACCGTATAATAGTTATGCAGATCGCATAGTGACCGCATACACAGACAGTTCTTTTGGCTATTTTGTTACCAATTACGTGACCGATATGCGGTCCGCATATCGGTTATGCGATCGCATATGCGATCACATACCTTGTTCCGGAGCTCCATTTTTGGGTTTTTGCAACCCGACCCTATTTCATTAAATACACTCTTTGGGCCATTTTTGAGACATAATATGATATTTTAGAGTGAGAGGGAGTTCCCTAGAGTGAGAAGGTGTTCTTCAATAATTTGTTTTCAATTCTTGCTCATGTTTTGGAAGATTAAGAAGGGAAGCTCACTAGGTCTTCATCCTAGAGGTAAGATTCTACACCCTAAACCCTAATTTCGAAATTTTCTGAAAATGGGTAACTAGCAAGATAATATTTGGGCATTAGAGTTGTTTATTTTACATGCATATGTTATCAAAGGGTGTAGGAAAATTGTTGAGCTAAAAATGATAAAGATTGGGTTGTGGGATGATGGAATCCTCCATAAAAGGACCTTGGAACCTTAATGAACATTTAGTGTTTGATAAAATGCTCAAATAAGCTCGAACCATGATCATCTTCCTAATTTTGATTCAATTTGTTATATTTCTACAATAGATTGGCTAAACTCTTCTCTTAGAATTGAATCCCAAGATATTCATGTAAATTATGTAAGTCCCGAGTGATTCATAATGAATTTAGCTATTCCGAGTAAGATTAGGTTGAAAGATATATGTTCAACAAGCATCTCAAATCCTCTATTCATGTTATGTTACCAATTGAGGATGTGTTAAAATATGGGCTGTACATTAATAATATTTTGACTTTAAGTCAAGTTCAAATGAAGGGTATTATGCCAAATTTTGTGAACTATCTCTATGTGCATTAGACTCTAAATTGCTCACATGTGTACTACACACTTTGATTTGAATTGTGTTTGTTGTTGATGATGAGGATGATATTTGAAATTGCTAAGGTGAGCATGAAATATTGAATATCGCCAACGTGCCAAGAATGATCTTATAACTATTGCCACTGGTGCCTATGAAATGAAAAGATGTGGAAGTACTATGAAATGCGATGATTGATATAAAAAGGTTAATGTCTCAAATAAGACAGCCTAGCCGATCAAGTCGTGATCGGACACCATGCCGCACACATGGTGGTGATTGTGCTGGAAAGTTTAATTGAAATTGTGAGTGTGGTTGATGTCCCTAATGGATAGCCTAGCCAATTGGGTCGTGATCGGGCTCAGTGTTAAAGATGGTGGTATTGATATTGAGAGTAATTATGGTTGATGTCTCTAATGAGATAGCCTAGCCGATTGGGTCAAGATCGGACTCCGTACTGAAAATACGGTGGTACTGATATTGTGGACAATGGTATATCGATACTAAAAATCTCCCAATGTGAGATATGGAAATTAATTTGAACACTGTCTTGATCCTAAATTGAGGTTTGATGTTGATTAAGGCTTTCATTGATATTATGATAATCTTGTTTGTATTATTTGCCATTCTATTGAGAGGGTGTTTAGTTATACATACTAGTGCTATTCGACAGTACTAATATCCCTTTTGCTGGGGACGCTGCATCTTTAAATTGATGCAGGTAGTTCCACAGCAGTAGATACTGATCAGTGATAGCAGTACACCTTCTTCCCAACTGACTTAGCGAGCCCCATTTTATCCCGGGGTCATGTATCTTTTGTTTTTTTATGTATTATGGTTGAGGTATAGCCGGGGCCTTTTGCTGGCATTATCATTGTACTCTTCATTATCTATAGAGGCTCCGTAGACATAGTGTGGGTTGTGTATTGGTGTTGGGGAAGGCAAAATATGTTATGTTGTGGTTGTATTACTTGTCCATTTGAGACTTTAAAAATGATGAAGCTATTGGAAATAAATTGGTATTTTAGACGTGAACACCATTTTGTCTAATTAATGATAATATGTATTATCTCTATCCATGGATGAGTTTGGGTAGAATGAAATCTAACAGGCTTGCTCGGTCGGGTTCACTTGGTTGAGCACCGGTCGCGCTCCTCGATTTTCGGGCGTGACAGTTTCTGCTTCAGGTGCGCGGCCAGATGCGCGGCCACATGCCCAGGTGTGCGGCCGTGCACGTAGGACTCATTTAATATCCCCAAGGCCGGGTAGAGAGATGGGTTAAGTCATTTTTGAGCTAAAACCTGATATTGTGGGGAGAAGTGAGAGTTTTCTAGAGAGGGGAAGTAGATGAAGTGTTTTGTTCATCAAGATCTTGAAATCCAACAAGGGAATCTCACAAGCTCTTCACTCAAGAGGTAAGATTCAAACCCCTAGCCTTCAATTTCGAGTTTGGGGTAAACAATGGGTGATTGGGAGTATGAATTTTGGGTGTAAGAGTGTTAATTATACATGGTTGTGCCAATAAGGTTTGTGGGAAGATTGTTGAGCTAAAATAAGTAAAGATTGGGTTGTGGAATGAAGGAAATCTGGTAAAAGAACCTTGTAGCCAAATTTACACACCTAGTGCTTGATAAAATGCTCAAATGAGCTAAAACCATGAATATATTCCTAATTTGTGTTCAATTTTGTTATGTCTCAAAATAGATTGGGATTGCTAGAATTTCTGGAACGTTGTAGTAATTTAAGGAAAGCTCAAAACGAGGTATGTTACCTAAACTTTCTCTCTTAGAATCAAATTCCATAATGTTTCCGTAAGAGCAAGTATGATTGGCTCAAGATTCCTAACTTCTATATTCCGGGTTATTCCCTATAAATTTGATTATCCCGAATGACACTTATGTCGAAAGATAGATATTCAAAGTATGGTTTGCGTATTAAAATGCTATCTCTTTGAGTCATGTTCCAAATGAAGGTTATGACGCCAAATCGTGTGAGAAAATCTCAATATATTTAAGACTCTTAACTGCTCATATGTGTACCTAAAGTCTTGATTGGAAATGTCTTATTTATGATAATCTATAAAGATGGTTGGAAGTGAAATAAGTAAATTGGGGATACAAAGTGTGGCCAACGTGCCAAGAATGAAGGTTATAGTTGTGGCTAGTGGTGCCAATGAAATGAGAATATGTGATAAAGATTATGAAATGAGCCTCTACTAAAATGTTTTAAAATGACTTCGAAAATAGAAGTGCCTAAAAGCTTCCGTGCTCAAGGCATGCCATATGTGGCAGTTTTAACAAATACTATGCTTTGTATTTCCAATGTGTTTTGCATTCTTACATATTCATGAGTGGAAATTGTGTATTGTCCTTTTTGGGGGGAAAAGTATTTCAAGAATAAATGGTGTGTTACTTGTAGATGATTTGAACTTGCGCATCAATTTCCAATTATATTACTCCATTTCTCGGAAAGAAATCCATCGTGCTTAAATTGTTCATTTCTAATGAACTTAAAGTTGTGATTTCCGGAATATTATATGTATGTTAATATTTATGATGATGATATATGAGAGGGAAGAAATGAAAGTGTGGAATATCAAATATGGCCACCCTGCTTTGAATAAAGAATCTTGCGAATGGCCTAAAGAACCAAGGAAATATTGTCGTTTTGAATGACTGAAAAGACTAGTGGAGATTTATACAATGTGAAAGATGATGAGGTAAATACATGTCATGCACCAAAATTGTGGAGCGCGACCGGCGCTCAACCGAGTAAACCCAGGCGAGCACTCCTAATTTACATTAACCTATCATCATTACTCATGCATGATTTACCATAACATAATAAGATCTTGACATTCATATTAAATACACTTGGGTCAATGACCCATATTTTCTTTCTCCTGGTGGTTACACAGCTTTATAAATAGCTGTAAATACTGTGAACATAAATACATGACAAAACTCAAATATTTAATTACATGACCCACAGTGTACATGGAGCTTTTGTCATGCCCCAAACTCAGGGAGCGCGACCGACGCTCAACCGAGAGAACCCGGCCGAGCAAGCCTATTAGACTTCCTTCTACCCAAACTCATCCATGAATAAAGAGGAGATGTACTCCATTAATCAATCACTGAAAAGATTTTATTAACAACTTCCTTTTCATTCCCATTAGTAGCTTCATTCATAATTTCCAAAACATTACGAGTTTATAGAATTAATGAAAAACATAATTTCCAAGTACCAACATTTCTATTTCAATGCCCAATATCAACCATAACCCACAACCTGTCTACGGAGCCTCTAAGTAGAATAGAAGAATGCCGGCAACAAGGCCACGGCTATACCTCAAAACACAGTACATGAGAAACAAAAGATACATGACCCTGAAATGAAGTGGGGCTCACCAAATCAGCTGAAAAGAGTGTACTGCTATCACTGATCAATGCCGCCTGCTGAAGAACCACCTGCTTCCATTAAAGATGCAGCGCCCCCGACAAAAGGGACGTTAGTACTGTCAAATAGAACTAGTATGTATAGCTAAAAATCCTCTTTCAAAATAGAATGCCCATATAAGAAAAGGCAACACATAGAAACA
>AWOL01S0000418.1:80677-99191 GCA_000715115.1 Nicotiana otophora
GGAGATCATTAGCACTGATATACCACCGTCTTTGTTAGCACGGAGTCCGATCACGCCCGATCAGCAAGGCCATCTCCCCACGAACAATGTGGTTTGACATGTGATGCAAAAGAAAGTTGTTACCAAGAGTAGTACCACCATATGCGCAATATGGCGTCTGATCTCCACCCGATTAGCTAGGCCGCCTTCCTACATATGCCATGTGGGTTGACTTTTCCAATCCACAAAGGTTCTAGTTTCATCCCAATTAAGTGGAATAATATCACAATTTCCAAAGGTTCCAATTTCATCCCAAATAAGGGAAATAATCCCAATCCACCCCTACACCGGCACGTGTAGTTTCAGGTATGGGCCTTATGACCCACCCTTCCTCGGTACTGTTAATGATGCTCCCAAAGATAGTTTTGATTTGATTTGGAAACAGAAATATCATAAATACAATTTTACTCACCTCAACATCTTTCAGATTGTATGAATTCTCATTAGTATTTCTA
The DNA here is from genome assembly GCA_000715115.1 of Nicotiana otophora. Taxonomy (NCBI): domain Eukaryota; kingdom Viridiplantae; phylum Streptophyta; class Magnoliopsida; order Solanales; family Solanaceae; genus Nicotiana; species Nicotiana otophora. Next base: position 81,172 of record AWOL01S0000418.1, read on the forward strand.
GTCATTCACAACGACAATATTTCCTTGGCTCATTAAGCCATCCACAAGATTTTTTATTCCTGGCACGATGGCCGTATTTCATATTCCACACTTTCACCTCTTTCAATTTCAAAGATCACCATCAAGTATCAACATATATGATATTTCAAAAATCATATACTTCAAATCCATTTGAAATGGAAACTTCAAACACAAATGGTTTCTTCCCAAAGAATGAGGCATACCAACCAACAATAGAAACACACATGAAAAATCATAAACAGTCAATACACCATTTACTCTTGCAATACTCTTCCCCAGAAATGACAATGTACAATTTCAACACATGAGTACATTGAACTCGAATCACACTGGATATATTTATAAATCAAAGCATTAGTTAAACCAGCCACTAATGGGCATGAATTTAGAACAAAAGCTTTTAGACAATTCTATCTTCAAATTCATTTTTAAACAATTGAGTCGAGGCTCATTTCATATTCTTTATCGTATCTTCTCAAATCATTTTCACTACTAGACACAATCATAACTTAAATTCTTTGCATGTTGGCCACACTCTATATCCCCAATTAACTTATTTCACTTCCAACCATCTTTATAGATTATCAACAATAAGACATTTCCAAATCAAGATTATCACCGCATATGCAACCGCACAATGGATATGCGGACCGTATATCAGTCATATAATTACGGACCAAAACGATCAAAAATTTGTCTGTTTATGCGGTCGCTATGTGGTCTGCATAACTGTTATGCGATCGCATAATGCACCGCATAAAAGTTATGCGGTCGCAGAGCCGACCACATAATTGCCCCCAGACTGGCCCTTCTCCTGCTCACTTCTGAGGCCATTATGCGGCCCGCAGAGTGATTATGCGGTCGCATAATGGACCGCATAAACGCGCTTTTCCGCCAAACATTTTTCTTTACTTTCCGGTGCATTGTTTAACCCAAAAAGCCTACTCCGGCACTGCGAAACCTTGAATTCACTTGCAGAATTTACGGGGCTTTACAGTGAAATACTTCAAAATTTTCTGGGGTGTTACAACTTCTATGACAATGGATACCTATATACATAAAACGAACTAGACCCAAACACCCATTAGAACTGTAGCGGGCTCACCATAAGATGAGTAGTGAAGAAGATCCCTATCAAAGATTCATATCATCCTGTAGAAGTATACCTGCATCCATCAAAAGATGCAGCGCCCCTGACAAAAGGGATGCGAGTACATGTGGAATAGTACTCGTATGAAAGGCAGTCAAAACAATATATGAAAATACGGTAACTCAAATAAGAGGCAATTAAAGTACATCAAGAAACTATGAAACATCCAATAAAATCACATTTCAAGTCTTATTATACTAGCATCATTCTAACCTTCTTTTAGGATCAACTGCGCCATATGAACTATACGGGGAATACATAATATAATGTAATCGTAACAACATGTACAAATAATGCCAATGAAAGTGGAACCTTCCTCCCTTAATTTACACATATACATTTCATAGACCGTCCTTAGTGTTTCACATATTATATTATACACCTATGCGCCTCATAGACCGTTCACATCGTTCACTTACACACTACAAATACACCTATTTAAGGGCTTAGAAATACAACATGAATTTGATGAATCATGGTAACACTAAATGGGCTGAGATCGCCGTTAACGTCAAGCACATTTATTAAGAGCTTCCATTCAGATTTATCGATATTAAGTCGGGGATCCTTTATAACCACCCTCACACAAAGCGGCCATGCCTCCTCGCCCCAACATATGCGGGTATAGGTGTATCATGATACCACAACCTCTACAAAAAGTGACCCTACCACCTCACCCCAATATATGCGGGTGGAGGTGTATCATCATACCACAATCCCAACATAAAGCGGCCCTACAGCCTCACCTCAATATATGCGGATGGAGGTGTATCACAATACCACAATCCCAACACAAACCGGTCAAGCCGCCTCACCCCAATATATATGGGTGGAGGTGTATTCCACAATACCCCAATTCGTACACAAAGCGGTCCTACCACCTCACCCCAATATACACAGGTGGAGGTATATTACAATACCACAATCCCTATACAAAAGCGGTCATGCCTCCTCACCCCAATATATGCGGGTGGAGGAGTATCCCATAATACCACAATCCCTACACATAGCGGTCTTACCGCCTCACCCCAATATACGCAGGTGGAGGTGTATCACAATACCACAATCCCTACACAAAGCGGCCCTGCGTTCTCACCCCAATATATATGGATGGAGGTGTATCACAATACCACAATCCCAACACAAATGGTCATGCCGCCTCACCCCAATATATATGGGTGGAGGTGTATTCCACAATACCACAATCCCTACACAAAGCGGCCCTACAGCCTCACCCCAATAAACACAGGTGGAGGTGCATCATAATACCACAATCCCTACACAAAGTGTTCATGGCGCCTCACCCCAATATATGATGGTGGAGATGTATTCTATAATACCACAATCCCTGCATAAAGCGGTCCTACCGCCTCACCCCCAATATACGCAGGTGGAGGTGTATCACAATACCGCAATCTCTACACAAAGTGGTCATGCCGCCTTACCCCACTATATGCGGCTGGAGGTGTATTACACAATACCACAATCCCTACCCAAGCAATCATGCCGCCTCACCCCAATTTATGCTGGTGGAGGTGTATTCCACAATTTCACAATCCCTACACAAAGAGATCCTACTTCCTCACCCCAATATATGTATATTGAGGTCTATTCCACAATACCACAATCCCTACACAAAGTGGTCATGTCATTTCACCCTAATATATGCGGGTGGAGGTGTATTCCACAATGCCACAATCCCTACACAAAGTGGTCCTACCGCCTCACCCCAATATACACAGGTGGAGGTGTATCACAATACCACAATTCCTACACAAAGCGGTCATGCCGCCTCACTCCAATATATGGGGGTGGAGGTGTATTCCCAATCACAATACCATATATAAACTCAAAGCAACATCGTTCGTCATTACATTTAACGTCGTAATTACTCATATCATTGGAATACTTCATTTTCATGCTCATCATGGAGAAACACAACTCATTACATTAGCGCATGCATGGTAAATCGATAAGTCGATATCAATGGCACATGGGCCCAATTTCTTTTCTTAAGGTTCATCGTCATTTAACAAAGGACATCTCCCTTCCATCTCATTATTCACTCCCTTGACCTCTTGAGGTCATTATCTAGGTTCATGACTCTTGGGGACTTAACAATCAAAGTCATTTACATACATTATTTCATAAGCATAAAACTATAGTTGAAACCAATGGGACATACAAAACTTTGAAATTCTCANCTGACTCTTGGAGACTTAATAATCAAAGTCATTTACATACATTATTTCATAAGCATACAACTATAGTTGAAACCAATGGGACATACAACACTTCGAAATTCTCATTTAGGCAAGGATCACATTTCACGTTCATACTGTCACTTACTTGTACTTTCCATGGGTGATCATAGAACATTAAGAGCATTTAGAACATTTAGGAACATCATAGCCGTTACTCGCAAGAATGTAGGGGCTTGTAACACATTGGAAACAAAAGTAGAAATACGTACATCTCATAACCTTTCACACCCTATATCACGTAATACGTACTTTCAACTACTTACAACATTATTATTTCATTGGCTCTCTTGGCCATACATATGATTCTTCTTGCATGGCACAATGCCCGTATTTCATATTCCACACTTTCATATCTTTCCTTTCATGGATCATCATCCTAAATAGCCACATATACAATATCTCGAAAATCACAACTTTAGGTTCATTAGTAATGAAGACTTTAAACACAATGGATTTCTTCTTGAATTACTTTTTCCCTAAAAGGACAATACACAATTTCCACTCACGAATATGTAAGAATGCAAAACACATTGAAAATACTCACTAAACATAGCATTAGCTAAAACATCCACATATGGGCATCACTTGAGTTCATAAGCTTTTAAGCAATTCTATTTTCAAAGTCAATTTTTGAATAGTTGAATCAAAGCTTATTTCTTAATCGTTCTAACATCATCTCATTTCATGGGCAACATTGGCCACAAGTATTAACTTTTGCTCTTGGCACGTTGGCCACTATTTATATCCCAAATTCACTTATTTCACTTCCAACCATCTTTATAGGTTATCAACAATAAGACATTTCCAATAAATACTTTAGGTACACATATGAGCAATTAAGAGTCTTAAGCATATTGAGTTTTCTCACACAATTTGACATCATAACCTTCCTTTGAAACACCACTCAAAGACATAGCATTTTAATACACATATCATTCTTGAACACATTCCCAAAAGATAGCGTAATGTGATAGGAACATTCAGAACACATTTTAAATACATAATGCTCGACACTTTGCTTATTTGGGACATTCAAATTTATTGGGAACAACCCGGAACATAGAATAAGGAACTTTAGACATCCATACTTGAAACTTACGGGAACATCATTAAATTCAATTCTAAGAAGGAAGTTTAGCCAACATACCTCGCTTTGAGCTTTCCTTAAATTACTACAATGTTTCGGAAATTCTAGCAATACCAATCTATTTTGATACATAATAAAATTGAACCATAATTAGAAAACTATTCACGGTCTCAGCTCATCTGAGCATTTGATCAAACACTAGGTGTGCAAAATTTGCTACAAGGTTCTTCTACAATATTTCCTTCACTCCTCAACCCAATCTTTACTTATTTTAGCCCAACAATCTTCCCAAAAATCTTATTGGTACATACATGTATAAATAATACTCTCATACCCAAGAATCATACTCCTAATCAACCATCTTCTACCCAAATTCGAATTTGAAAACTAGGGTATTGAACCTTACCTCTTAGATTAGGAACTTGTGAGATTTCGTTGTTGGATTTCAAAGTTTGGACAAGATCATGATGAAAATAACACTTCATCTACTTCATCTCTCTATAACACTCTCACTTCTCTCTAAAAAACCTCAAATAATTGCCCCAAAATAAACCCCAAAGCCTATTTATCAAAATGGGGACGGGTTATGAAAATAGAAACATTAACCCCTCGAAAGCAGGTCTGCAGTCGCATAATGAACCGCATAATAGGTATGCGGGTCGCAAAATGGTTGAAAAGATCAGTGCCCAAAACTGGGATGTTCTGCTCCATTCTGCGACCAGTTTGCGGTCGCAGAAGCCCTTTCGCGATCGTAGAATTATTTTGCGATCGCAGAATTATCGCAGATCTTATTTTCCAGCCTTTGGTAATTTGTTCATAACTTCTTGTGGGAGTGTCCAAATGAAAACCGGCTTGAAGCATTGGAAACTAGACTCAAATGGCTTTAATATTATAGGTAGATCATCTCCTAAGCTGTTATAGTTTAATAGCGGCATGTATTTAAAGTAGGATCTTGTGCGAACTCACTTGAAACTTTATCCCATCATAAAAGTTTCAATTTGAGTTAGCCTTGGGGCTTTTCTTAGACCATAAACCGTTATTAACGCATATCATACATATATTATCATTATAAATTGATATCATTCATACAATAGTCCTTGTCTACACACAAAATAATATAATTAGCGCACATCCAGTTTCTTAATAGCGCTTAAGTACTTTAAAATTTTTCGGGGTGTTACAATATATTTGTACCTATGTTATTTTTGTGAATTATTCCCCTTATTTGGGATGATATTGATGTGATAAAACTATTCCTCATAATTGAAATTGAGATTTTGGTTGAGGTCGTCAAATAAGACAGCCTAGCCGATCGGGTCGTGATCGGACTTCGTGCTAAAATTACAGTGGTATCGGTCAGTAGGTTGATTTGGTGCTGCTTGGAGAAAGTTCGAAGTTGAAGGTTTGAAAGATCGGTATGTTTGACCAGAAGTTGACTGGAAGGGGCATTTATGTCAGGCACCCGTATAGTGCTGAGTGTTGTGTGTGATGGTGAGGGGCAATGTACCAGGTACCGCGAGTGTGCTAAGTGTAGTTATTCTTGATGGTTCCACTGTGATGTTATTGAACTGACATGTACATATGACATATAGGCAAAAAGACATTCTTTCCTCATGCTAGTTGGTAAATGATATGGTTATCCATGTTGGGGTTTAAATATAATACTTGGAACCATGTCTAAATTTTTGTAATGTGAACGAGTTGAACATGATATCATTGAGTTGTTTTCTTCAATTGATTCCTTTATATCCTGGGTTGTTACTGATTATTGATATTGGTCATTGACTATTTTTGTAACTGCTTTCAGCCCAAGGTTAGGTTTGTTACTTACTGCGTATGTGTGGTTAGTTTTACTCGTAATACACTCTGCACTTCATGTGCAGAACTAGGTGCTTCTGGATGCTTTGATTGCTAGAGTTGCATTGGTATCAGTTGTGGAGACTACGAGGTAGCTGCTATATTGTTCAGACACCTTGGAGTTGTCTTTCATTTATTTTTGTTATTAATGTTCTATTATTTAGACGGCTGTATTAAGAATTTAGCATTTTATTTTGATAATCAGTAGTGCTAATATACTCGTTGACCCCATATCGTTGGGTTGGTTGTAGTTGAGTTATCATTTGGTTTTTCTCAGATAATTCATGATATTTTCGTTGTTGAGACTATCTATTATGTATATTAAATTTGTTGTTATTGTATAGTTGTTGGCTTGACTAGCAAGTAGTGTTAGGCATCGTCGCAGCTCCGATGGGAGTTTGAATCGTGACAAGTTGGTATCGAGCACTAGGTTGCCTAGGTCTCATGAACTATGAGCAAGTTTAGTAGAGCCTTGCTGATTCATACGGAGACGTCTGTACTTATCTACTCGAGGATACCTAATTATGAGGAAACTTCACATTCTTGCATTCTTGTTGTGCAGATTTGTTAATTCTTAAGTTTGAACCTATACTCTTTTATTTTCTCACAGATAGTGAGGACACGATCTGGGCTGCGAGAGGCTGGGATAAAAGTATATGCCGAGTTAGGGCTCACACTGCAGCTAGAGCAGCGCCTGTGGAGCCACCAGTTGCTCCAGTGGAGGGGCAGGTTGTAGATATTGACAAGCCGATGGGACCAGTGCAGACACAGGCAGTGCCCATTACGATACGTGGTCTTGAGGAGACTTTAGCTCACATCTTGAGTGTGTACACAAGCTTGGCTCAGGCAGGTATGATACTAGTTGCACCAGCTACCTCAAAGGCCGGGGAAGGATCCCAAACGCTCGCCGCCCGTACATCGGAGCAGCTAGCTCAGGGTTATCAGACACTAGGGGTGTTACCGGTTTACCCAGTTGTCCTTGCTGTAGCCGAGGTTGGTCCACCTATGTCTGATAAGGATCAAAAGGGATTAGAGAGGTACAACGAGTATCGTGGATGCTATCGGAGCTGCATTTACTACTTTTCAACTGGCAGGGGCAGCCTACAGACGGTGGCAGACCTATGAGTTAGGCAAGCCAGCGGACACAACACCACTTTTATGGCATGAGTTCTCAGTTATATTTTTAGGGAATTTTGTTCCACGGACTCACAAAGAGGAGCTGCTTAGGGACTTTGAGAATCTACGCCAGGGAGATATGACTGTGACTCAGTAAGAGATGAGATTCGTACATTTGGAATGTCATGTGTTATGGTTGGTCTCCACTGAGAGGGAGATGATCAGGAGGTTGATTGATTGACTCAACTATGGTCTACTTTATAGTTTGACTTGAGAGGCCGAGACATATGCTAGGTTTGAGTAGGTGGATGAGATCGTTAGGCGCTTTGTCACGCCCCGAACCTAGGCCTGAGCGTAACACGACAATTGGTGCCTAACTACATGTGACCGACCGAACCAACTGGATGGCTTAATCAACATGTGATTTCATAACATATTGAATGAGGAAGATAAACTAACACATGCTGATATATTGGAACTTTGAATTATATAAATCAAAGTGTGGAAACACTAATACATGTCTGAACATATTTATAGTCGAAATTATTTAACATGAAAAAGTTAAGACTCTATCTAACTTTTACTCTAGTCTATGAAGCCTCTTATGATGTACTGAAAACACTGACTATCTGAAAATACTGAAGTTTGTAAGGTAATAATAATGGCCCGAATGAACTGGGGATCACCAAATAGCTGGTACGAGAATCCTAGCGATCTGAATCGTCAACTTGTAAATCATTACCTGCATCGTGAGATGCAGGCCCCGAGAAAAAAAGAAAGAAACTTTTGATAATTTATAATTGAAATGATAAATTTTGAAACTAAAGGTGAAATGATAATTGATAACTAATAACTAAAGTGATAACTGATAACTGATAACTGATAACTGAACCGATAACTGATAACTAAAATGATAACTGATAACTGAAATGTTAACTAATAACTGAACTGAACAAAGGAAGTAAGGATATGAATACTCCCTCTTCTGAATGATGAACAACCTATTTATCTGAATATTAAACTGCAGCCTCATGACCAATATATATATGCACATATTGTGGTCTCGGGGCCAAGTATATGTATACAAAACTGCGGCCTCAGGCCCAAAAATGTATAAAGCATAAACTACGGCCTCAGGCCCAAAGATGCATAAAGCATTAACTGCGACCTTAGGCCCAAATACAAGTGTTCAACATTTAGGGATTTAATATCAGGAACTGAGATTCATACTACAATACACGATACTGAAATACTGAATCACACTGAGGTACATAACACTGAAATATTAAATAGGACTAGAGTGAGACATGTATTCTTGAACTGATTATGAACATTGAAACTTCAACTGTTTATGACATGCTGAGTAAGCTATACCGAGACTCAGGGACATCAAACCCAAGTCTATATTGAATACGCACTGAGTTAACAATGTTCATAATTAAAGTCATGAACCAGTTATGAAGCTAAAGAATAGAAGTTCTGCAACTATTCAAGGAATTAGGCTTAATTATATTTTTGAGGCAATTAGTAACGTCGTAAAGGAAACGTATTCTAGGGATAATTATTAACATTCACAAACATAGAGAGTTAGCCTCACATACCTTGACGTTGGCCCTCTTAAGCATATCACAATGTTTGTCGCCTCCTTCAATGATAATCTACGTCAATACATATATAGAGATGAACTAATATTAGCACTAATTCTCATGTTTTAGTCATTTAGGAATTTTATCAAACACCCTTTGGCCGTAAAGCCTCATAGCCCTTAGTAATTGGTCTTTTCTTTACCAAGTTCTCATTCTACTACTTCTAGGTTATCCTACAATCCCAAAATAGATGTAACTAACACCATCTATCATCACCCAAATGTTTACAACAATCATAAGTCAACAATCCAAAAGCCTAGCATAGTTTGTATGGTTCTCTTTATCAGACCCATTTACTTTTCTCTTAAAACTCCCCAATTCATAGCTATAAATGCTTTAGGAGTAGAAGCATTACCCTTTTGAACTTCAATACTCTTGAATTCTTGTTCTAGGGTTTCCTTTCTCAACAATGGTATTTAGATAGAATATCTTGGATGATAAAGGGGTTTGGGGAAGTTAGTTATTGAGAGCTTCCCTTTCAAAAGTATGTTTTCGTGTTTGGGGTATGGGGGAACGAGGTATAATTTTTAAATAAGTGTACACGTCCCAAAATTAAGGAGGAAAATAAAAATAGCTCGGGTAAACCTCGTCGGCGCGAGGCATCGTCAGGGGCGCCTAAATAACTGTGCAAGGCGCTACCAGAGGTGCCAAAATTATAATGCCTTGCACTGTCTGGGGTGCTGAGGATGATGCCCTAGACAGTGCCTTCCACTGTCTGTGGCACTGAGTTTTTATGGCCTTGCACTCTATATGGCCGTGAGTTTTCATGGCCTTGCACTGACTAAGTCTATAAGATGTACCTCCCATAAACTTAGTCGATTATATTGAATTTTATACACCTCACTATCGGTCATGATTTTAAAACAATTGTTTCTACCCATACTTATCCCGATATGACTTCACATGTCTAAAAGGTCACATTAATACTCATTTAACGCATCCACAACTAATCCGGATTTATGGGGTGTTACATTATCTCCCCCTTGGGATCATTCATCCTCGAATGATTGTCCTGATTATAACTACGACTCCCTCTCTAGACCTTAAACGGGACTGGTGGAAACATGGGGACATTGTACTGTCATGAAAACATGCATACTAAACTAAATGGATACATGATTACTGATGTGTTGAGATACTTAACAGAATAGATTTTGATTTGAATGGTTGCTGAACTGACTTAACAGTAAGCTGACTGGATACTGAATGACATGGAGATTATAATATAAGTTCTGAATGAAAAGGATAGCTACCTTTGATATTTCTCCAAAACACTGTCAAGTAACAGATCATAACGCTAGCTTCATAGGGCACCATAATGTGCAAAACATGAAACATATACATGAATACTTGTCTGTTATGGATACGCGAATTTTGGACTAACGAGGATATATGAATACTGATCTGGCACGAATATTTGAGTATTGCACTGACATGAATATCTGATCATTAAAGTGACATCAGTATCTGAGTACTAAGCTGACATGAATATATGAGTACTGGAGTGACATGAGTATCGTAGTATTGAACTTGCATGAGTGTTCTAACATGAGATCTGAATACTGGAAACTTGAATGTTATAACATGACACGTGAAATACTGGGGGTACATCCACCAATTCTGGTGGAAACTCTAACTCATAAGCTACTTGCTCGACCCTTCGTAGGATCCTATACAGCCCGATATGTCTGGGACTGAGCTTTCCTTTCTTCCCAAATCTCATAACACCCTTCATAGGTGAAACTTTTAGAAACACCTTATCGTCAACTTGAAACTTTAGGTCTTTATGCTACACTTCCAAATAGGACCTTTTGGCGACTCTTAGCCGTCTTACAATGCTCTTGAATCAACTTGACATTCTCTATAGACTGATTGACCAAATCTTGTCCCAATAACTGTGCTTTTCCAATTTCGAACCAACCAATTGGCGATCTACACCTTCGCCCTTACAAATCATGATTTTCAAATAAGCGAGATAATCCTATTGTGAGGTCCATATTTACCGTCTTCACTAAAGGATGTGTATATTCTATGGTAAAATGCTAGGAGTTGTGCTTCTTGACTTTCACTTCCTGAAAATTTGGACACTTGGCCACAAAGTTTGTGACGTTGTTTTTCATGTCGTTCCACCAATATGATCTCCTTAAGAGCATGATACATCTTTGGGAAACCTAGGTGGATAGAATACCTGGAATTATGGGCTTCTAACATGTTCCTCCCTCGCTAAGTCCATCTATGGTTCGAACACACAATCTCTCTCGGTACCTCAAGGTAGCATCATCTCCCCCTTGTTAAAAAGTCATCGTCTAATGCATGTGATTTCCCTCTTTCAGCTACAAAAAGTAGGGATCAACAAACCGTTTCGCCTTCACTTCAGCTACTAAGGAGGAGTAGGTCCTGTTTTGGACAACAACTCCACTATCTTTCGTGTCCGAAAGCCGAATTCCTACTTTGGCTAAGCGGTGAATGTCTTTCACCAAAGTTCTCTTGTCTGCCTCAATCATGAGCTATACTATCCATACTTGATTATCTTTTTGAGGTACTTCCTGAAAACACATATAGTATTGTTGTGAGCTAAGTCTCTGACCATTACTCGGAATTATAGAGTCTCGTGCAATGGCACTACCCTCGTGACACTTAACTAGACAAGATTTTATAGTTTTTATATCCCAAGCTCACTATGTGGGTTTCAAATCTCCAACTGTACTTACTGACGATTTTCACATCTCCCCCTTAGACTAAAGGTCTTATACTTGCGGATCCTTTTCTTTTGTTGGGATCAAAATAACATTCCCTATCTTCTGCAATTCTTTGCACTTTACGTCAATGACGACTCATCTTCTGAATTACTTCTGATAAATCTTTCTTACTAGGAGAAACTAAATTATTTACATAAACGGAAAGCTACTGTATTTACAACTACCATACACAATCGTAAATGATTTAATTCTTAAAGGTTATTCTTCTGTAGTTTACTCTCTTACTACTATCTAATTTTTCCCCACTGTCACTGTACTTCAAGTTTAAGTTAAACTCTTCGGATTCTAACACACCTTCAGTGTTTCAAACTATTACCCACTCACTAGGGTTAACCTAACTAAGTAAATCAAATCGCACCTCTAATAGCTATGTTGGAATTGCTAATTCATTGTATATGCTTAAGATACTTACTATTGTTTCAATAACTACCTGCTAGAATCATGTTTTCTTGTTCTTCTTTGAATAACTAAAGTGAAGCATAAGGTTATTCCTAACTTTCCTTACCACTCGACCCTATTCTACGTTCACATACTATCCCTTTTTAAAACAAAAACTATGTCCATGGATCACACTTAGAGAAATTTCATCTCTCTTAAACGAAAATGGAATATCTAACACCAAGCTTTCTATACNTATATGCTTAAGATACTTACTATTGTTTCAATAACTACCTGCTAGAATCATGTTTTCTTGTTCTTCTTTGAATAACTAAAGTGAAGCATAAGGTTATTCCTAACTTTCCTTACCACTCGACCCTATTCTACGTTCACATACTATCTCTTTTTAAAAACATAACTATGTCCATGGATCACACTTAGAGAAATTTCATATCTCTTAAACGAAAATGGAATATCTAACCCCAAGCTTTCTATGCACATAAAAAATCATACCGGACATTAAATGTTTGTGGTAAATACTTAGTCACATAACCTAAGAGAGTACGGTCACATCTTTTATTTCACAATAATAGATGCTTCTTATAGTAACTTACTAACACGGTACTTTCTAGTTCTAATATGAATAAATCTGAACAACTTAAATCATTCCCTAAAATTCAATATTCGCAGCTCTTGGTTCTCATTTTGTACATCATATTTTATAGTCTAATGATAAGTCGTACGCAAAACACATCCTTGGTAATAACAAATGTTTCTGACTCCTATTTATTTTGCCCTTAGGCTCTAGTATGTCCAAAGCTATATTGATCAATTCTATATCCGTCGCGATTAAACTCTTAACCTGTTACACAATGCGCTCTGACATATGAACTATCATTCTCTAACATGTGGCTCTATTTCCAAGAATTAAATGAAGTTGTTCTGGGAGGTAAAACACATATGAATACATTATCATGCACAAACATATCGGTCAGAATATACCATCATCTGATAAATCACTTTCTGCACCATCCAATGAGTCTTGGGTCTTAATCTGGACCTAAACCATTCAAAAATTTCGCTATAATCACTGTCACCAAAATTTGGATATACTGAAAATTGGACATCTAGTAACTGAATAACCATAAACCTGCTAACTGAAAGACTATATAATTGGTAACTATGGTTAATTGATAACTATAAAACATGATAACTGATTTTGTATCTTTTGATAAAGTCACGCTCTAATATGTACTACTATCCATTGCATCCCACTTTCAACAACCTCTAAAGGATTTGGGTTTTCCCTGCACGTCGCTTATGCATTCGGTATGTCTTGAATTTGATAGGAAGAGAAGGTTACCCATTGCTCTATGTTTCATGGCACGATTTAGAGTAGAATGAAATGAGATAATCCTAAATGTCTTGGTAGTTAACCATTTATATGTGCGGCCGACACACACATATAAAGGAAACTCCACAGGACACATCTTCATAGACTCTCTATGATACTCAAACCTAGTGCTCTGATACCAACCTTTGTCACGCTCTGAACCTGAGCCTAAACGTAACACGACACTCGGTGCCTGACTACATATGACTGAGCAAACCAGCTGGCTAGCTGAATCAACATGTGATATCATAACATACGGAATGCGGAAGATAAACTAACACATGCTGATATACTAAAACTCTGAATGATATAAATCAAACTGTGGAAATACTAATACAAGTCTAAACATATTTGTAGTCAACATTGCTTAACATGAAAAACATGATACTCTGTCTAACTGTTACTCTAGTCTATAAAGCCTCTAATAAAGTACTGAAAACATTGAGTGTCTACAATTACTGAAGACTATAAGGTAATCATAATGCCCCGAAAGAACTGGGGATCACCAAATAGCTAGTAAGAGAATCCTAGCGCTCTGAATCATCAACCTGTAAATTATTACCTACATCGGAAGATGTAGGTCTCGGGCAAAAGGGACGTCAGTACTTTTGAATTGCACTGGTATGTAAAGCAACTGAAAGAAAGGTTTATAAATGCTGAAACTGAAACTAAGTTGATAACTGAGAATTAATAGTTGATAATTGAAATGATAACTATTTATACTAAAGCTGAAATGATAACTGATAACTAATAACTTAAATGATAACTGATAACTAATAACTTAAATTATAACTAATAACTGATAACTGATAACGGATAACTGAAATAATAATTGATAATAGATAACTGAAATGATAACTGATAACTGAACTGAACAAAGGAAGTAACGCTATGAATACTCCCTCTTCTGAATGATGAACATCCTGTTTATCTGAATATTAAACTGCGGCCTCAGGCCCAATATATATATGCACAAACTGTGGCCTCAAGCCCAAACCTACGTATACGTAACTACGGCCTCAGGCCCAAAATTCATAAGCATAAACTGCGGTCTTAGGCCCAAAGATGCATAAACCATTAACTGCAGCCACATGCCCAAAGACAGGTGTTCAACATTCAGGATTATAAAATCATGAAATGAGAATCACACTGCAATACATGATTCTGCAATACTGAATCACACTAAGACATGTATTCTTGAACTGATTATGAACACTGAAACTTCAACTATTAATGACATGCCGAGTATGCTACACTGAGACTCGAGTACATCAAACCAAAGTCTATATTGAATATGCGTTGAGCTCGCAAACGTTCAGAATGAAAGTCATGAACAAGTTAGGAATCTAGAGAATAGAAGTTCTGCAACTATTCATGGAACTAGGCTTAACTATAGTTTTGAGGGAATTAGTAATGTCGTAAAGGAAACGTATTGTAGGGAGAATTATTAACATTCCCAAACATAGAGAGTTAGCCTCACATATCTTGACGCTGGCCGTTTTAAGCATATCACAATGTTCGTTGCCTCCTTCAACGATAATCTACGTCAATATATATCAATATGAACCAATATTAGCACTAATTCTCATGTATTGATCACATAGGAATTCTATTAAACACCCTTTGGGCGTAAAGCCTCACAACCATTAATATTTTGTCTTTTCTTCACCAAGTTCTCATTCTACTACTTCTAAGTGATCCTACAATCCCAAATAGATGTAACTAACACCAATTCTCATAACCCTAAATGTTTACAACAATCTTAAGTCAACAATCCAAATGCATACCATAGTTCATATGGTTCTCTTTATCAAACCCATTTACTATTCTCTCATAACTCATAAATTCATAGCTATAGAGTTTCCTTTCTCAACTATGGTAATTCGATCGAATATCTTAGAGGATGGAGAGACTTTGGGGAAGTTAGGTTCTTGAGAGTTTTCCTTTCTAGAGTAGGTTTTCGTGTTTGTGGTGTAGGGGAACGGGGTAAGGCTTTTAAATAAGTGAACATGTCCTAATATTGAGGAGGAAAATAAAAATAGCTCGGTTAAACCTCGCCTGCGCGAGGCATTATCAGGGGCGCCGAAATAATTATGCAAGGCGCCATTAGAGGTGCCAAAATTACAGTGCCTTGCACTATCTGGGGCGTTGAGGATGATGCCCTGGACAGTGCCTTGCACTGTCTGTGGCACTGAGTGTTTATGGCCTTGCATTGTCTATGGCCGTTAGTTTTCACGACCTTGCACTGACTAGGCTATAATACATGCATCCCATAAATTTAGTCATTTCTATTTAATTTTATAAACCTCACTCTTGCTCTTGATCTTAAAACAATTGTTTCCACCCATACTCATCCTGATAGGACTTCACATGTCTAGAAGGTCACATTAATACTCATTTCATACATCTACAACTAATCCGGGTTTATGGGGTGTTACATGCTTGGAGCAGTCATGTGATTCTTTTAGTTAACAAAGAACCAACCGACTAGAATCAAGATCTTGAAACAAAAATGTGGTTTGTGGGCAATTTCAAGAAATAGTGTATCTCATATTTTAGGACTCGGATTATCATGGTTACCTATTTCTCTATGTTTCATGGCACGATCTAGAGTAGAATGAAATGAGACAATCCTAAATGTCTTTGTAGTTAACCATTTATATGTGTGGCCGGCACACACATATAAAGAAATATACACTAGACACAGCTTCATAGACTCCTTAGGATACTTGAATCTAGTGCTCCGATACCAAGCTTTGTCATGCCTCGAACCTGGGCCTGGAACACAACACTCAGAGGGGCGCTGCATCTTTAATGGATGCAGGTGGTTTATCAGCGGGCAGCTTTGGTCCTCGTTAGCAGTCACTCTCTATTCAGCAGGTTTTGGTGAGCCCTACTCTATTCTGGGCCTGATGTTATTTGAGTTGTACATTGTGTTTTGAGGTATAGCCGGGGCCTTATTGCCGGCACTTCCATACTACTCTTCTGTTGTACGTAGACATTCCGTAGACAGGTTGTGGGTGGTGTTTGATGTTGAGAATTGAACTAAACATTTTGGTATTTGGAAAACATGTTTTTCATTATATCTATAAACTTGTAATATTTTGGAAAATATGAATGAAGTTGGTAATGGGAATAAAATGGCAGTTGTTAATGAAATTTTTTCAATGTTTGATTAATGGAGTCCATATCCTCTTTATTCATGAATGATTTTGGGAAGAAGGAAATCTAATATGCTTGCTCGGCCGAGTTCACTCGCTTAAGCACCGGTCACACTCCCCGAGTTTGGGGCGTGACATAACATCAACTGTAAAAAGGGAAAAATAAAAAGAAAAGAAAAAACCCTGAATTAACACTACAAACTATTTCGAACACTATTGATTGCCAATCCCCGGCAACAACGCCAAAATTTGACAAGCGCAAAACACATACATAAATTATGCTCGCTAATCAAAGATAGTATAGTATATTATCGTATCCACAGGGAATGGATTTTAAAAGTATTCTCTAGTTTCTAGCTTGATGGCTATCCAGGAAAATCAACAATTGAGATTTATATGATTAATAACTAAACTTAACTAATTATCTAAATCTATTGACTAGTGACTATCGAGACAAGGGATAAGAAACTAAGGTTATCAAGGGGAGAAGATAGGGTTTAGACATGATAGGGCAAGATAATTGTTCGGGATCTAACTCTAGATAATTCACTTCTTATGTTCAAGTGAGTCTCTCAAATTCACTCAATTATTAGTTCAAACATTCAGCAAAAACTCCTCTCTCGATTAAGTCTTAACAACACGAGATGAACCAATTTAAGCACGTGAAGATATGCAAGAATGCATAGTGGATTGGTCTTTAGGTTTAATTGAACTAGCCTCTTTCGATTAGTTAGAATAATCTATGAACTCAACCAACAATGTAATGCAAATATATCACAAGTTATGCCTCTCTTGATTACATGAACTAGTGAATATAGATGCAACAATTAAATCTTCCAAACAATTCAATGCAAAAAACTAGAGTTATAATCCACAAACAATCATCAATAAACCAAATTCATCAAACCCTAGATGGAACTAATACATAGACATGGAGAAATTCATCTCAAATATAACTAAAGGATAAAAACATAAATTCGATCCAAACTCGGGTCTTGAGTAAGGAAGGAATGATGAAATCCTTGTGCTTGTGTTCTTCCAACTCCTCCTTAGCGTCCTTAGGTCCAAGGTATGTCAAAAGTCAAGAAAATAATGTTTTTCATGTATTTATACCAAGTAATGTCGGGCCCAGACGTAATCACTCTTTCCTAGCCGAAATAGGAAAATAACTCTATAAATATTGCACAG
>AWOL01S0000421.1:5489-32895 GCA_000715115.1 Nicotiana otophora
TGCTTACCATCAGAACAACCCACCTTGTCAAAATCAAAGAGCTGCTCCAACAGGGAATCGACCTTGCATTCATGAGGCCAAGAAAAGCCTTCAAAGGGAAGGTTGAACCAATGGCACCCGCTTCCACTTTATTTTATTATAATTTATAATTGTACAAAAAAATATATAATCATCTCAAAAAATGAATGGTGCAAATATAAAATATTAGATGTTGCTAAAATTGAAAGGTACGAATATAAAATATTAGATGTTGCTAAAATTGAAAGGTGCGAATATAAAATATTAGATGTTGCTAAAATTGAAAAGTGAAAAGTGAAAATACATTAAATGAAAATACATTAAAATTAGAAATACATGAAATTTGAAAATACATTAAATTAAAATGCATAAAAATTGAAAAACTACGGTAAATAGCATAATAACTTAGTAGGGAGGTATGTCGTTTCCAGATACACCAAAATCATTATAGTATTGAGTGAATGGGGCCGAGGATTGTTGTGGTTGTGAGTGTGAATATTGTTGACTTCTTTATACATTATTCGTTGTTAAGGATAAAGATGCTCATTTTGCACTTCGTAATGCATTAATAGGTCATTAATGGGAGAATACTAGAGGTTGAAGTTGAATATTTATGTAATATTTCGAATGAATTTTATCGTTATGTAATATGTATTTAATTAATCTTGTATCACAATAATTTCACTTTTATTTGAATTATTAGTTAATCTATAATAATTTCTTACAAATTATATTATTTAAAATTTTATGGAATTGTTTTAATGGAAATTACAAATTAATAAAAATAAAATATGGAATTTGTTTAATGGAATTTAAAAAATAAAAATTGAAATGAAAGATAATAATATAATATAGAAGAGAGAGAAGAATATAAAAAAGAATATTCTCTTTTGGAGGGAAAAAATGGGGGAATAGTTGGAGTAAGTTATCCCGAAAATAGGAAAATTCTCATTTTGGGGACCAAAATGGGGTAAAGGTTGGAGATGCCCTAAGGATACCACTGTCCAAATATTGCATTGTCTAAATATTACATTTGCCCATGACGTGGCAATTTTTCCCTTAGTTACGCGAAGACTTATCTACATGAGTTTGTTGAGGTGATTAAACATGCATATTATTATTGTTGATATTACTTTTTGTGTTGAATTTATGCTTTCCTTAAGCCGAGGGTAGGAAGAAATCTCTCTACCAGCACAAGGTAGAGGTAAGGTATACGTACACACTATCCTCCTCAGACCTCACTTTTGAACACTACTAAAACACAGCAAATTTGCGACTGAATAACTCCGACCGATTTAATTCAATCGCAAATTTCGACTGATTCGGTCGGAAACTTTATTATAAATACATGTTAAATTTTTTAATTTTTGGCTCCAAATTGCGACTGATTTAGTCGCTCAATTACGCAAAAAATGCCGCAAACATATTTTCTATGGTTTCCGACTGAATCAGTCGCAAAAATTAAAATTAAAAAAAATTAAATATTTTGACCGATTTGGTCAGAATCTACAATAAAACCGAGGTCTGGCTGGTCAACGGGATTAGCGACCGAATGAGTCGCTATTTGCAAATTACAAATTTTAAATTTGCGACCGATTTAGTCGCAAATCTATTTTTAATATAGCCCTAAATCGTTTCTTCTTCTTTCTTCTTTCTTCTTTCTTCTTTCTTCTCTAGTTTATTTTTTGCTCTCCTCCCCTCTCCTCTTCTGCCCCCACCCGCTATATTTCTTGATTTTCTTCTCTAATCTAACCATATAAGGTACGATTTTCCTCTCTCTCACTCTTCTTCTCCCTGAAACAACTTCACTATCCTCACAAGGTAGGGGTAAGATCTGCGTACACACTATCCTCCCCAGACCCCACGGTGTCTGATAATACTGGGTATATTGTTGTTGTTGTTGTTGTCACTCTCCCTCTCTCCCACCCGCTCCCTTTCCCACGTCCAGCCGCTCCCCTCTCCCCCTAATATTTTTTTCCCAAGTTGTTTAACTCGTTTTTGATGCAGGAATCCGGCGGCTCATCTCTTCTCCGGTGGTGGTCCTGCAGCAGATCCGTTGGTCGTTTTTCAAGTATTTATTTTTTTGCATTAATTTAGCAAAATAGTATGTATAAATTAACTATATAATTTACAATATAATATAGATAAATTATCAATAATGTTTGCAATATAATATGTATATAGTAACTTGTTAAAAATTTGCTTGTTTAGATAAATTAGCTTTGTTTTTTTCTTTTTAGTTATATGTTCTTGTGTAAATGGCTAGTATACTTGTATGTATTCAATAGTAAATCAAGAAAAAAATTTAGAATAATTTGGATATGTTCTATAAGTATGGAATTCTTGTTTATATTAAAAAAAACTTAAGTGTTAATTGTTCTCTGTTAGAGTTAAACAATTATTTAAAGAGTTAGAATTTTTATACATTCAAGTTTGGTTAGTTAAGAAACAACTTAAGTGCTAATACTTCTTTGTTAGGGTTTTTCATTTGGAAATTCTCCATGCCCTATGTGTTAATTATATTATTTATTATTGGAACGAAATGAAGAAAATGTAGTCAAATAAGTATTAGAGCGCTATCATATGCTAATTTGCAATAAATTAGATTAATTTATATGTTTTAGGACTTTTTTGTCTTACAATAGTTTAATGTACCTATTAATATTAAAACCACCCAAGTATTATAGTAAAATATATAATTAAACTATTTAGATAACCTTTGGGAGAATATACCTTAGTAAGTAGTATAAATAAAATAAATATATCAACTTCTAGTTTTGTATGACTTGTTCAGTATTTATATGTTATGGTGTGCTTCGTTCTAATATGTAATAAAATTACTTTATATTATTAATTGACATCTTTCATGTTTTTTAAGTTTATATTGTTATATTTATTATGTATACTTTATATTTATATTTGTTATGTTAAATTTATTTATATATAAATATTTTATATTCATTACACAGATCGATTCTCGCGGTAAAGAAATAAAAAAGTCTAAGAAGAAAAAACATACTTTACCTAGACCAAGTCAGCTTCCTCCACATATACCAAATATGTGTCCTCCTCCTATGCCTCCCCGTCCCTTCATGCCAGCTTCATAGTTATCTGACTTTTTCAAAGTCCCTCCCCCGTCTAGCTCGCTTCAATATTATTCCATGCCTTCTCATGATGGCTCAGCTTCGACCACCATTAATTTTATACCCATGCCTCATTTTTCAACTTCTTCCCTGCGTGATCCTGCTAGTCTGTGCAGTGGCTCACCATCGATTGCATCCCCGAGCCATCATAGTAGCCAGCATGGTGGTTCATCTTTTGTGCCTCATACATCGCCCGGTCAATTATCATCTCCATGATCATCTACTCCAAGTATATTTAACTTGGATATTGGAGGCTCTTACGTAGCTGCATCTCCATCTACCATTACTTCTATAGTTGTTGGTACCGTGAGACGTTGTACTGGAGGGACTGTACAGTACGATCATCTTCATCGGCTGATTATCGTTCCCCATGACAACAGGTGAGTTTTCCTTCAATTTTCTTTTAAAATCTTTCATAAAACTTTGCATATAATGACATTTTTTATATATTAAATTTAATGCAGGTTTTTGTCATCCTAACAGGCCGTGCATATGGTGAAGGAATCTATGAAGTCATTTTTCATGAGCCATGAAATTCCTGGAGACAGATACCTTGCCAGATCAAAATGAATATGTGGAAACAATTTAAAGTAAGAATAAATTAATTTTTATTAATACTTGTCATCATTCGTCTAATATTATTTATTCAATTTTACAGATTAGGTGTGTATGGCAGCCTGCACTTGAAATTCTGGTGAATGAGAACTTCGAGAAGAGAGTACAGAAGTGGGTAACAGATTCATATCATGTTGCTAGGAGAGGTGGAACCAGGCCTGATTGGATACGTGAGGATGTCTGAAAATAACTCTTGGCGAAGTGGAACACCACTGAACGGAAGAAGAAGAAGAAGAGTGAACAAGCAAAGTTAAATAGAGCTTCTACTAAGGGTGGAGCGTTGCATACTGGAGGTTCTATTAGTTTTGCAGCCCATTGTTTGATATTGGTAATTTCATTATAAAATATTTTTAATTTTACAAGTATGCAAATTGAACACACACACACACACACACACACACACACACACACACACACACACACACATATATATATATATATATATAATTACTTTTTAATTTTCAAAAAAAGGAATGTGGGGGAGATGTGACTTATGTTGAGATCTTTGAAGACCCACAAGAAGAAGTAGAAGGATAGCACAAGAGAAGGATGAGTCGAACCGAGTGTTTCAGAGACATTTGTATGATCCCAACCCCAACACTACATTATTTTTCCTTCTTGGTTTATTTTATTTATATAACGTGTATTATTTTTATTTCAGGACAAGTATCATATTGATCTTGATGCATGGCGACAAACTCAGCCAGAAGAAACTCAGCCGGCCCCGGAGGATATGACTGCAATTTGGACACAGGCGGCTAGTGGCGTGAATAAAGTTCTAAATATTATGTAATTATCTATTTTGGTATTAGTTTGAAAGTTGCGTGTTTGTTTTCTTACTTCTTTTACTTTCTTTTCTTTATTTCTCGTGAAAATAAATAAAGGTCGAGTCTACGAGATTGGAGTACAACTATCCTCCAGTCGTCCACCAGCAGCATTATTCACTTGGGCATCAGTTTCCTAAGAAGACATGGAAGTTATACGTCAAAAAGTATATCAAATGTCGCAAGAATTTCAACCAACTCAGCTTTTATCCAAAAATTATTAAAAAATAAAAGCAAGAAAGGCAGTCAAGCTGCAATGGAGTCTGAGTCTGAGGAGGAGACTGAGTCTGACTAGGCTATTTGAATGTTTTAGAGTTGAAGTTAGAGACATGTTTAATTTATGTTGTTTGACAGTTGGTTGTTTGATTAGTTGGTTGAATTGTTATAAATATTAGTGTTCGTTTTGTAGTAAATATTGAATTTGGATTGTTATAATAGGTGTTTGGTTGGCTTTTTTTTTTTGCAAGGTGGTATAATTAAATATACAGCAGATGTTTGCTAAATATTTCCCGGATTTGTGACTGAAAAATACGATTTTTGACTGATTTGACGGTCGAAAATTTATTGTTTTTTAGTAGTGGAAGTTACACTGGATTTTTATTGTTGTTATGTTAATTTTCTTCTTCTTCTGAGTCCCGGAAGGACTTGACAATGAGATCATTGAAAGTGTTTAAACAGATCAATATATGGTCGTCTTTTATATTCTGTTTTGAGAGTTTGAATAGTACTTATAATCCACGAGCTTTTCAGAGAAGGGAAAGGCATCTCCACGGTTTAATCATCGGCGCAAAGCAAGCAAAACATTATGATTTGAAAGACAGTAACTAGAAAAAGCACGAGCTATCATAATTAATGGCTAACGGCATTCTTCACAAAAGTATATTGTTATAATTGCTAGTTAGGAGACATGGGTTTTCTCGTTGCGGATAGTAAACACGGACTCACATTACCGGTTACGAGCTAATCAGCACCCTTTATGGGTAGATCCGACCCAATAATAATTTTCCAACATACATGTTCTCTTTTAAAATGTATCATGTCTTGTTAAGTTTAAAGGATCTTTATATAAGTAGCTAGCCGAATTTACTCTTTACTTTTCTTAGGCAGTATAAATAGATTATACATGATTATACATGTATTCTCCTGCGGTATTACAATTAACTACTATGAGATGATATGGCCTTGGGCAGCCAAGAATTTTCATACCCAGAAGATGAAAGTGGCAGAAATAAGGATGTTGAGATGGATGTGCGGACACACTAGGCTAGATAAGATTAGAAATGTAGATATTCGGGAGAAGGTGGGTGTGACTCTCATGGACGATAAGATGCGGGAAGCGAGACTTAGATGGTTCGGGCACGTGCGGAGTAAAAGCATAGATGCCCCGGCTAGGAGGTGTGAGACGTTAGTATTGGCAGGTACGAGGAGAGGTAGGGGATGACCTAAGAAGTATTGGGGTGAGGTGATCAGGCAAGACATGGCGCGACTTCAGATCTCCGAGGACATGGCTCTGAATAGGAAAGGGTGAAGGTCGAGCATTAGGGTTGTAGGTTAGGATTGTTCCGGGGGCGGGGCTAGCCTGTTGTTGTTTCGTTGTGGGTTGTTAGTGGTTTATGTAGTTTCCTCACTATTTTCTATGGTAGTATTGTTGTTTATAGTTATTGCTTTTACATCTATTTTTCTATTTCTTACGATGCTGTTAATATTTTTTATCTTCTATTGTTGTCACTGATCTATTGTCTATTGTTTATTTTTTTTCTTCTCGAGCCGAAAGTCTTTCGAAAACAGCCTCTCTATCCCTCTGGGGGTAGGGATAAGGTCTGCGTACACTTTATCCTTCCCAGACCTCACTTGTGTGATTTTACTGGGTTGTTGTTATTGAGATGACATGGCCATTTTCTGGCCATCCACATTGTGGAAGTGGGGTTTTCTGTTCTCTTCAGAAAAGTCTGAGTTTGATCAAATATAGTCTGGATTACACCAACCAAAGTGACCTGTTCCAACTTTCAAATCCCAGGAGATGCTACCAATATTATAACGTGTATAATCCAGTATGTCTAGTGTAAACTCTAATAGTCGACCCAAAAAGCGACTATGCCAACCAATTTTTACTAAAACGAGTCATTGCAGGCGGTGTGATGTTTTTAGACTTTGCTAATATCAATTAGGATGTATGAAAGTGGGAGCTCGTTTCTGGTCAATATTGGATCAAAATTTAAATTTGATTTCAATCTGAAAGAAATCTATTGGTAACCATTAAAAATGGTACAGTGGTGGTTCTACTTCTTCTGCTTATATCTTATGAAACCTATACTTTTACTAAATTAAAGTTTAGATAATTAAGTAACAAGGTTAGATATTTATCTCTCGATTCAAAGTCGGTAAAGATTTGTTCTCAACTTCTCCCTATAACTGTACAACTTATAAGCGAAAAAGAAGATATCAAGTGGCTATGTCCTTGACCAAGGGAGCGTCTTAGTAGTCAATGAAACGCATTAAAAATGGGATATCGGGTTCAAATTAAAGTCGAAATAAAAAATATTAGGTAAATTTTTTTTATTTATTTATATACCTGGTGGATAGAGTTTTTCGATATTTATGCTAATGAGATAATACAGGTATCTCATAAAATTAATTGAAGTGCGTGCACAAACTAATCCAAACATCATTCATGAAATTAATTGAAGAGAATGCAAATTAATTCGAACATTATGACTATAAAAGAAAAGTGCCTAGGACCTTACTTTAGCCGTGGGATACACTAAAGAAAACTTAAAATTTATGGTGGGCATACAAAATCCAATAATGCAATAGTGTATTTGTCAATTTTGTAATCTTATTGGTATGGTATCTAGGTACTATTAGACTTAATTTACAATAAATAGAACTTTTATCTTTCTTAGAAGGAAAAAAAAAACTAAAGTAGAGTCTATATTCATGTCATTATGAATTTGAAAACTATCACCAAGAGTTGTGGTAAGATGGGTAGGATCGCCCTAGCCTTAATCAAAGATCTCAAGTTCGAGCTTTAGAAAAGAAAAAAAATCCTAATAGGGAGCACGGCCTTACACATTGCAAATCTGGACTTGTCGGAATTCCAATGCGGGTACCAGATAACGAGCGAGAAATAAAAGTAACTTTGAAAACTAATATAATGTAGGAAGACAAAAAGATGGTGTTCAATTATCGGATGGTCACAACAATTTGAGCATAAAATATAGAATGTACAATAGTGTATAGTATTATACATCTAGATTGTGACTCTCAAACATATCAAAGTTCAATTCGTACGAGAAGGACCCCATTGAACGCATATATAACGAATGAAATGTTTTGTTCCCTTAATAATTGAAAACTCTTGATTATGGTAAAGTAATGACTTTCAAATTTATGGACGGTGTTATTTTGATACTTTTTTCAGTAGCATTATTACTATATATAAATAAATGTTAATCCATATTATATTCCAATATTGAACGTAGAGACGTCTCAAGCTCTGTCTAAAAGGGATTTGAGAGAGTTGACAGGTGCATGTCTTTTCGTGTTGTTTTTCCATTGATATTAACACACTCCTTTATCTTTGACCAGAATTTTCGAGTCATGAGTATGAAGTCGTCTTTATTAGAGAGTTAGCGTAATGCGAAACTTTTCAACGCGAATATGAATTTATTAGGGTCCCAATACGGACGAATATCCAGTGAGAAACCAAAACAATTAATGAAATACGCAAAATAAACAGTGTAGGTCTATTATAATAACTCGACTTGTATGTGTGTTTGAATATGAAATGGTAGAGTTCTAAACTTTTAGTTCTTGTCATAAAAAACTAGTATATATATATATATATATATATATATATATATATATATATATATATTAATATAACATTTAGTGAATAATTTATTTATTTTCATGTTGTTTTTCCATCGTTATTATCTCAATGTATTATTCATTCATCCTAACCAAAGGTTTCGAGTTTGAGTCCTGGGTATGGAGTCACCTTTGTTAGAGAGTGGAATGTAAAACTTTTTAGCACAAAGCTGAATTTAGTAGGATTCCAATACGAGTATCGAAGACCGAATGAAAAATAAAAAAAGAAACTTAATGAAATACGCAAGATAAACAGTGTAGGTCAATTGTATATGTGTTTGGATATGATATGGTAGAGTTCTAAGCTTTACTTCTTGTAATAAATAACTAGTATTATTTATATTTATATATATATTTGGTGAATAATTTTTTACGAAACTGTATCAGATAACACCTCTCGTTATAAAAAATGTTGTCACTGCTTTCTCTACCGACTTTCCTCCTTTGGCTAACATCATTGTTCACAACCCCTACTCTATTTTTCTCTATGATAAATATTCTATTGTCTCTTTATATAGACTATATCTATCGTTAGTGTGCTGGTGGTCCTATGAATTTTTATGTTGAACACATCTTCTTCTGATTGGTTCCTCTTGAACCTTCGTTAGTCATTTTACATGACATCTCCAGTTTTCTCTTTGATTGGTCAGTTTGCTCAAATCTTACCAAACATAACTTTCTCATATATATTTTTGTTATAAAAAAAACAATAAAGATAAAGAGATATAGCTATAGATGTTGTATTCTTGGAAATAGTGATGTATCCAACTAATCCTATCTTCAAATTGGGAAAGAGACATAAGATTTTCAAGAGGGAAAAGTGCAAGTTGGTTTATTATAATGGAATATCTATAGATTTGGTTTACTTGAAAATATCATATGATTTTAAGAGTGACCTATTTTAACAACATGAATAGTTTCGCCACTAATTAATATCCCACAATATTCATGGAAACTTTCATAAAGCACTATAGTTTCATAGCTAATTACAGTTTGCATCTGTTGTTTCAATATTACCATGTATAGCATATCTTCTCTTTGTCAGGAGTATCTATTCACTGTATTCGCTCGCGCAACGAATACAACTTGTTTCAACTGTATTTGTTCGCGCAACTAATACAACCTACATCAACTGTATTCGTTTGCGCAACAAATACAACCAAAACGAAATACAAAAAAAATAGGGGTTCAACAAGGATACAAACAATAAAAATACATTGTAGAAAAATTTATATGGTATAACTAACTTATACACTATATTTACCATAAATAAATATACTTTAAAATAATTATAATACATAGCTACACTTGAGTTTTATAGCAAATACCCTCTCTAAGGGAATTTCTAATCCTATCTTGGATATGACCCCGACTAATGCGAAATAGAGAAAAATAAAATCCTCTTGTTGAGAATCAAACTCAAGACCTTCGCTAAATAAACAAGCATTCTAGCCAACTAAGCTACAAGAGCTTGTTGCTCTCTTATTTCAGTTCAAAATATTTAATCTCTTATTTTATGGATTTGCTATAAAATTATGATAAATTTACCGAAAGTAGCTACGAATAATAAATATAATATAAATATTTGATGTGTCGCGTAATTTGTCGAGATGTTGGCAGTAATCACCAAAAAGGGAAGGGGGAAAAAGTACTTGACCTATAGCATAATTTACAAATCACTGATTTCATTGGTATCATGTGAAATATAATCCATTAGGCCTTTATTGTGCGGTCTATAAATTATGCACCCTTTGAAAAAATTATAAGAACTTATTTCAATTTTAACTCTCTCTTTGCGATATTCGGATATTATTGTGTGAGATATTTGTCTCATAAAAGTGATATCTTTTATAAAAAGAAAAAAGACTTTCTTAGTTGAAATAGAAAAGAGTTTGAACCCTTTTCCCCTTTAATTTACTTTTTGTAACGACTCAACCGGTCGTTTTGCCTTTTAAAATCATGTTCCCCTAAATAATATTTCTTGTATGTGCTTTTACTAATTTATGACTTGCGAGGATGGTTGGTTCGGGATTTGGAAGTGTCCGGGTTGAAATCGGAACACTTAGTTCCTTAGTTTGGGCTTTAAAATGGCAAGTTTGACTTCGGTCAATATTTTTAGAAAACGACCCTGGAATCTGGATTTGACGGTTCCAATAGGTCCGTATGATCATTTTGGACTTGGGCATATGTTCGAATCGGGTTTTGGACATCGGGGAGGGTTTCAGCGCTTAATAGTAAAAACTAACAATTTAAAGGTTTAAGGTTCTTTAAATTTGGTTTCGAGTAGGTTTTGGAGTGATCGAGGTCCGTTTGAAATTTCGACCTTGGGAATGGCTTCGTATGGTGATTTAAGACTTGCACACAAAATTTGGTGTCATTCCGAGTAGTTAAGTATGTTTCGGCGCGTTCGGAGTAAGTTTAAAGAATTTAAAAATTTTAAGTTGAATCAATTTGGTTTGAGGTATGATTCTTAGTTTTGATGTTGTTTTACACGTTTCGAGGGTTCGAGCGAATCCGTTTTATGATTTCAAACGTGTTGGTATGTTCGGGCGGGGCCCCAAGGGCCTCGGGTGTTAACGGGACGAGGCTCGGGCCAAGTTTGGACTTGGGAGGAACAGTTGAAGCTCCCAGCTTCTGGTGTAACCGCACCTGCGCATGGGCAGCCGCAGGCGCGAGCTCGTAGAAGCAAGCCACAGAAGCGGCCAAGAAGGGGGCTACCAGGGATCGCAGAAGCGGGAAGTGGACCGCACCTGCGACAGGCAGCGCAGAAGCGGACGAGGTCGCAGGTGTGGCGTATGGACCACAAAAGCGGTCTCGCAGAAGTGAGCCGCTGATCGCAGAAGCGGACGAGCAGGATAAGGGGAAAGCCGCATCTGCAAGGGCATTTCCGCAGATGCGGAGCCGCAGAAGCGGCTTGCGAGCAGCAGAAGCGAGAGGGCTGTTTGGGCAGAACGTTTAAAGGAACGGGAAAACAGTCATTTTAGCCTATTTTTCTTCATTCTTGGGCAATTTTGGAGATTTTTTAGAGGGAATTTCAACTAGCAACTTGAAGGTAAGTTAATTCTACATACTTTGAGTTAAATACATAGATTATGGGTAGATTATAACCTGTAAATCGTGAAAATCAAGGGTTTAGATAAAAAACCTAGATTTTGATAAAAATGAGATTTTAACCACGAAAATGGTTATGGAATTGGATGAAAATTATATATTTGAGTCCTTGAGATTATGGGTAACGATTTTCTCTGAAAATTTTCGGAATCCGGGCACGTGGGCCCGGGGTGAATTTTAGGAAGTTTACCATTTTGGGTCGGGTAATTAATTTAATAGTCTAATTTTGAATTATTGAGCATGTATTAATTATTTCGTATAATATTTGGATAGTTTCGGATTTGTCGGCATCGAATTGAGACTTTAACGCGACGTGGTGATCGAAAAGTGGACTTTGGGATAAGGTAAGTCTCTTGTCTAACCTTGTAAGAGGAAATTTACCCAATAGGTGATTTAAATTAATAATTGTTGCTAATTGTGGGGGTTACGTACGCACGAGGTGATGAGAGTCCGTGCGTAGCTACTAATTATGCTATGCTCGGGTAGTTTAGGACTCAAATCACAAATTACTTGTGATAATTGCATCCTTTATTTAATTAAAGTACTGAAATTATATTGTAAATTGTTAGAGGAAATAGTAAAAGACCGAAATTTCACTCACATACTTGAATTTTTGTTCAAATTATTTGACTATTAATAGAAACTATACATCATTATACGTTAGCCTTATAATAACTTCTCATTCCGGAGGTTCATAAAGAAATGTCCTCCTTTCTTGTTGTGAGCACCTAATTTTTGACTATATTTGAATTTTTACCACCATCTACTATGTAAATATTTTTAGAAATTAAATATATATTTTTTTAGCTTTGTAATATTTTTTTAATATAGGGTAAGAACTAAAACATAATTTAAAAGGTCAAATTATTACTATTAGTATTATTTTTATTTTTTATATTTATTTTAAAATAAAATAAATTAAACAAAAATACTGAAAACATTAAATATTTTTTTTAATTTTCGGATGTTAATAAAATAGTAGAAAAATTAAAAGTATGGACTAAAAAATTAAAAGTAAAAGTAGGTGGAAATTAATTTTTTTTAAAAAGTAAAAGAAAGTGAAAAATTAAAAAATAAAAAGTAAATGAAAGATGAAATTGAAAAATAAAAGTAAAAGTACCTGAAATTGTTTTTTAAAAAAGGTAAAAGAAAGTGTAAATATAAAAAAGAAAAGTAAAATAAGTGAAAAATAAAAAAATAAAAAAAAGTAAAGTAAAAAAAGTGGAAAATTAAAAAATAAAAGTAAAAGTACCTGAAATTGTTTTTTAAAAAAGGTAAAAGAAAGTGTAAATATAAAAAAGAAAAGTAAAAGAAGTGGAAATTAAAAAAAGAAAAGTAAAATAAGTGAAAAATAAAAAAATAAAAAAATAAAAAAAAGTAAAGTAAAAAAAGTGGAAAATTAAAAAATAAAAGTAAAAGAAAGTGGGGAATTATTTTATTTTTCTTAAAAAAAGAAAAATGGAAATTGGGAATCCTTTTTAATTAAAAAATAATAAAATAATAAAATTAAAAATTAGAAAATCTTAAACAAATTCCGAATTTTTTTTCTATAAATAGAAGAGAAATGTGAGGGAGAAGGAGAAAAAAAGAAGGGAGGGGGAATTGAGAGAAATTATTTTTTCTTCTCCTACGCTAAGAGAATTCTACTCGTGTCATTCTTTCTTCGTCTTTTTTTCAAACAATTGAGCAAGTAATCACCCAAAACCCAACAAAAATACTTCATAATATCTCTTTTTACATGCCAAAAAGTGGAGTCAATAGTCGAGGTCGAGGATTCCGTTGGAGCTCTGTTCACTAGGTTTGATGTTATTCGTCGTTTATGCTTGTTCGACGTTCGTATGAGTTATTGTACATGTTCTTGGAGACTCATGTAATTGAAAATTTTGCATCAAAAGTTTATTCTTCCGTCTATTCTTTTTATCTTATTTCATGTGATTTTATTTATTTGCCTTTAAACTTTATAAATAATAATGTAAGTTAGTCCTTAAATGCTATATGCTTAATCATATTTTTGGAAATATGGTATTCATACTTGCTTTAAAGTTAGAAAGATTTGGATCCTAATGAGTTTGGGCTTCAATTGTTGGGTTGTAGAGTATTTGTAAATGATGGTTTATTTATTCAAATATATAAAATCATACACTTCTTCTACAAGTAATTCCATAATTCATGGCCTTCATAATAATCTCAAACTTAGGAAAGAAACAAATCATGAATGCGCTAGAATGCTTTAGGCGTACTCATAATTAATTGAATCAACGTGATTATGTATACGTTCGCGTGACATAATTACGATTCCCAAAACTAAAATCAAGGTATGCATTCGCGCAACTTTGGGCGAAACAACCTTAAATATAATAAAAATGCTATTAATTGCGTGCACGTACACATGACATGATTTTGGCACAATAAACAAGACAGATTCACACACGTGATTCGTTTCAAAGATAATTCCATATTTTAATATAAAAGCGGACAGATCAAACATGGAAACCAATAAATCACAGTTTATCTAAAATTAATTCAAGCCAAGTTGTAGTCAATAAAGTGACCGTGCTAGAACCACATGACTCGGGAAATGCCTTACACCTTCTCCCCGGTCAACAGAATTCCTTACCCGAACTTTATTTTCGCAGACCAATAATAATAGAGTCAAACCTTCCTTTGACTAGGGATTCAAATAAAAGGTGACTTGGAATACCCAAAAAATCAATTTCAAGTGTCGACAATGTAAATAAAATAATCCATATTCAAATTTATCACTTTAATTGAAAAAACTCTTTAACCCACAACAATCCATAATACATATATCTTTTTTGGGGCAAAAAGAGGTGTGACAGCTCTGCTGGGAAAAATAACACAGAACTTCTGGTTCAGGGTTCAGAATTCGAGCTTGTAATGTGATCTATACTTGGCTTTCTTGATTGTTGATATTAATGTGTTTGTGTCTCTAATGTGCTAATTGCCGCTAATTTACCGCTTTGATATTATTTGAACTATATAAACTGCCTTCTTACGCCTCCCTTCTGAGTCTTCTGAATTTATGGTGCACACGTGCGCGTGGCCCACTATTCTGTTAGAGGTCATACCAAATAGGACGAGGCTGGATCTGTAACTAGGCCGGGTAGACTTTCGTGTTCCCGGAACATTGCCCTCACCTCGGCTCGAGCTGTCCGCTTGGGTAAGCCAGGTCTAAAACACCCCCGAGGATTTTAAACCTAGAATAACATAGCCTCATATTGGATCCCTAGTAGGAACGTTTGTTTGCATCACGTGCATTTGACTTTTGGGGACTCAACACAGGGGTTGGGTCCGTCTAGGACAGGTGTACCCAAAAATAAAAAATCATCATGATGCATCCTACGTGCTAATTGTGCATTTTGTTTGATCTAATTTGCATGCTGACCGGCTGCTAGAAGCAATACAGAAAATTGAGATAAGGCAAAACTGAGAAGTAGGAGAGAAAAAATTAACCCAGTTCCCAAAAATCCCAGTATTTGCAAAATCTAGAAACTCTACCGAAATTTTGTAAAACAAAAAGAGAAAAAGAAAAGTCATTTCAAAATGAGTAAAAAAATCATGTTTTCCCTGTTGTGTCAAAACCGACCGAACTACGCGGGTCTGATTCTCACCGGATGTGAGATACATAGGCAAAACTCATCGGTCCCGGCCCCAATTTTCAAAAACAAAATCAAAAATATTTTTCCTTTCCTTGATTCCCTCTTTAGAATTCTTTCCTTAGACAAAAAAATAAATTAAATTCAAAAATATTTTTCTTCTTTTCCGAAGTCTTTCATTCGAAAAATAAAGAACAAAAACAATTTTTAATTCAAAATCCAAAATATTTTTCCTTCTTTAGAATTCCTTCTTTTTATAAAATAAATTCAAAATTCCATAAAAAGAAAACAAACTCAAAACAAATATTTAAAAGTCTTTATATAAAAAAGAAAAAGAAAAATGGGTCAGTCTATTCCCGATCTCCCTGAACTACGTAATGATCTGATTCATGCAGCGTCATGATACGTAGGCAATCCCCATCGGATTCGATCATAGCCATAAACAAATAGAGTAAAAAAATAAATCGAAAAAAAAAGAAGA
Source organism: Nicotiana otophora (assembly GCA_000715115.1). Classification (NCBI taxonomy): domain Eukaryota; kingdom Viridiplantae; phylum Streptophyta; class Magnoliopsida; order Solanales; family Solanaceae; genus Nicotiana; species Nicotiana otophora. Next base: position 21,169 of record AWOL01S0000421.1, read on the forward strand.
AAAAAATTGAGTGAAAAAGAAAGAAAAGAGTGACAAATAAAATAACAAAGAAAAACAAAGAGCGAAAAACAACAAAAAGAGAAAGAAAAAAGAAATCAAGGTATGAAAACAAAAAACTCAAAAAAAAAAAGGAGAGCCTCCCGAGAAGGAATCAGTTCACCCATGTTGGTGAATCATACTCGAGCTTGTTCCAAAAAGCTAGTCAGGCTAGGTCTACTGCAGCCAGTAGCCCCGAATCGGCGCACCGGGCTAATGCTAGATGTGAATACCACTCTGGAGCAATGAGACATGATACAGAAGACTGTTGGATTCTTAAGAGAGCAGTGGAAGACCTCATCGAGTCAAGGCAATAGTGCTTAGGGATGAAGAGGCCCCTAATATGATGAACAATCATCTGCCTACTCATACCAATGGGCCACTAGTCGGAATAATCTGTGAAAATGAGGAATTTGATCTAGCAATGAAAGCCACAGTAGCCATTTCCGCGGCAGAAGAAAAACCTAAAAACATGCGCCAAACCTGAAAAGTTCTCTGTCAGATGGGAGTCTCGGTAGCCGGTCTTTCTCTGTCCAGATTATTTCAGGGTATAATGCGGACGTTTTACTTTTATTGTCTTACTTTGTGATGTAAACCCTTCTATCTTTAAAATTTTTAAAAAATAAAAATAAAAATCAAATCAAATAAAATTAATATTTCATTGAATGTCTCTTTTCTTAATCTTGTCACCTTTCTTATTCTTTTTTCAGTTCTGTTAATGCAGATTTTAATAACATGACATGCTTGCGGACTTTGTGCCCAGATCCTAAAACGGTGTCAGACCTCGAAATAATGAATCAAGAAGCATAATGTGTTAAGGCTTGTGAGAAAATAAATAAAGAATTGGAACAATAGGCCTAAGCCAAGTCCAAATGAAATCAGCAAAAGTTGAAATTCCCTCTATTCGAATCATTGTTGAAACCGAGATTGAGGATAAAGATTGGGTCAAGAACCGATTGGAATAATTGACACTGATTGACGAGAAACGATTAGCCGCAGTTTGCCAGGGGCAGTTGTACTGACAAAGAATGGCCCGTATTTACAACAAGAAAGTGCAGCCCAGGAAATTTGAAATAGGACAACTCATTTTGAGACGTATCCTCCTACCTTATGAAGAAGCTAAAGGGAAATTGGCTCTAAATTGAAAAAGTCCATACATTGTAACTTGAGTACTGCCAAAAGAGAGCGTTGTACTTGGGAAGCATCGAAAAAATATCCCTGAAACAACTGTCAAGGCGGATGCAGTCAAAAGGTATTATGTTTGACCCTCTATGTAGCATTAATGTTCTCTGATTGGAATGAAGAAGGCTTTCATTCTCGATATCCAAACATCATCAACCCTTTGCTAACCCTGTTGAGCCAGTTAGCTTTTATTTGATTACCCTCTTTGGAACCTGAAGATGTTATTACAAAAATAGTAGAAGAAAACAAAAAAACAAAGAGAAAGAAAAAGACAAAAGAAAATAAAAAACAAAGTTTATTGAACTACGTTCAACTTGATTACGAAAGGATACGTAGGCAACCTCTCTCTGGGGTTCAGTCACACCAAAATAGAAATCCAAATTCTCCCAAAAGTGAAAGTGGGGCAGATGATATAATGGTTTGGCGATGTTTTCGCCTCAAAGTTTCCAAAGTTTTAATTCAGTCCAAATTATTTTTACCCAAATCCTTTTAAGTCCTTCCGATCAATCAGTGATAATGTTCAAGGATCGGAGAATACAACTACTTGGGTCCAATGCAATCAAAATGAGAGAAATAAAATGAGAGAGTCTTATTGGTGAAAACCCTCACGGGCGCCGTAAGGCGATGGTAAGCAGAGAAATTGAAAGTGAGAGAGTCTTGTTAGTGAAAACTTGCAAAGAGCACTATAAGGCGATGGCGAGAAGAGAAATGAAAGAGGTCAGTTGGTGAAAACCCGCAAAGGGCTCCACTGATCGAAAAGAGGATCCTCACACCCATTGGCATTCACAGATTCCAAGGCAAGGTTTCTTGGTTTCAAGGCAAAAGTTGTGATGAATTTCTGAGAGTCGTACAGTGGACACAGATCGGGCATCCAGTCTAAAATGCATGTCATGTTCATTGAAGTCCGTATATACTCCAGATAAGTCTTTCTCTCCTTCCCCCGAAAGGTATATCTCTTGTCTAAATTCATTGTCCATTCTATTATTTGTTGTTCTTTGAATCCCTTTCGGTCTAACTCTGTTCCAAAACTAGGGCAAAGAAGGGATAGCAAAACTAATTTACAGGGCTTTCGTTTGATACAAGCTAATATTCAAGAGGCACCCAGCCTTATCAGGGGAATCAAGTCAACCCTGATTGGCCATGGTGGCAGATGCTTTGAAATCAAAAACTATCAAAATGAGAAAATCAAATTGAAAGTGCCTACAAGGCAAAATGAAGTTGAATAGGTTAAGTCCTAAGTGGTTAACCGTTTTGTCAAAGTTTGAAAAGCCAAAGGTTCCCCAATGCTCTGAAATTGAAAGTTTTGGAGGAAAGAAGTCGAAAGTGAAATGCCACAAAAGCAAAATAAAGTTGAAAAGGTTAAGTCCCACGCGGCCAACCGTCATGTAAAAGTTTGAAAATTCAAAGGCTATCAGGGGCCAGAAATGTAAGTGGTATTCAGGAAACATCTAGTGATAGGTTGAAATAAAAATCAAAAGAAGATGGCCACAAAGCCAAGTTGCCAAATAAATCAAGGCCACACACTAACTACCACTTTTAAAACTCATAAGTTTTCTTTTTTTTGAAGCAGGAACAAAGCAGTACAGAATGGCGATTCCTAAAGGATGAATGTCACCAAAGGTAAGTTTCCTTAAAATCTCCACTTTCTTTTATTTTTAGCATGCATCACTACTGTTGATACCTCTCATTTTCGTAGCTTAACCCAGGTAGAACCTTTTCACCTAGGGGGATATAGCTCATAGTTTCCGGGTAGAAGTACTCTTCGCTCAGGTTGTTTTACATAGCTTAACCCAGGTAGAACATTTTCGCCTAGGGGGATCCAGCTCATAATTTCCGGGTAGAAGTACTCTTCGCTTAGGTTATTTTACGTAGCTTAACCCAGAAAGAACCTTTTCGCCTAGGGGGATCCAGATCATAGTTCCGAGTAGAAGTACTCTTCGCTCAGAATGTTTTACGTAGCTTAACCCAGGTAGAACCGTTTTTCCTAGGGGGATCCAGCTCATAGTTCCCGGGTAGAAGTATTTTTCGCTCAAGATGTTTTACGTAGCTTAACCCCGGTAGAACCTTTTTGCCTAGGGGGTCCAGTTCATAGTTCCGAGTAGAACTACTCTTCGCCCAAGTTGTTTTGCGTAGCTTAACCCAGGTAGAACCTTTCCGCCTAGGGAGATCCAGTTCATATTTTCGGGTAGGAGTACTCTTCGCCTAGGCTATTTTTCGTAGCTTAACCTAGGTAGAACCTTTTCGCCTAGGGGGATCCAGCTCATAGTTCCGGATAGAAGTACTCTTCGCTCAGGATGTTTTACTTAGCTTAACCCAGGTAGAACCTTTTTGCCTAGGGGCATCCAGCTCATATTTTCGGGTAGAAGTACTCTTCGCCCAGGCTTGTTTTTCGTAGCTTAACCTAGGTAGAACCTTTTCGCCTAGGGGGATCCAGCTCATAGTTCCGGGTAGAAGTACTCTTCGCCCAGGCGTTTTTCGTAGCTTAACCCAGGTAGAACCTTTTCTCCTAGGGGGATCCAGCTCATATTTTCGGGTAGAAGTACTCTTCGCTCAAGCTGAGTTTCGTAGCTTAACCCAAGTAGAACCTTTTTGCCTAGGGGGATCCAGCTCATATTTTCGAGTAGAAGTACTCTTCACCGAGGCTTGTTTTTCGTATCTTAACCCAGGTAGAACCTTTTAGCCTGAGGGATCTAGCTCATAGTTCCGGGTAGAAGTACTCTTCGCTCAGGTTGTTTTTCGTAGCTTAACCCAGGTAGAACCTTTTAGCCTGAGGGATCTAGCTCATAGTTCCGGGTAGAAGTACTCTTCGCCCATGATTGTTTTTTGTAGCTTAACCCAGGTAGAACATTTCGCCAAGGGGGATCCATCTCATAGTTTCGGGTAGAAGTACTCTTCGCTCAGGTTGTTTTTCGTAGCTTAACCCAGGTAGAACCTTTTCGCCTAGGGGGATCCAGCTCATAGTTCCGGGTAGAATTACTATTCTCCCAAGATATTTTACGTAGCTTAACCCAGGTAGAACCTTTTCGCCTAGGGGGATCCAGCTCATAGTTCCGGGTAGAATTACTATTCTCCCAAGATATTTTACGTAGCTTAACCCAGGTAGAACCTTTTCGCCTAGGGGGATCCAGCTCATAGTTCCGGGTAGAATTACTATTCTCCCAAGATATTTTACGTAGCTTAACCCAGGTAGAACCTTTTCTCATAGGGGGTTCCAGCTCATAGTTCCGGGTAAAAGTACTCTTTGCCGAGGATGTTTTATAGAGCTTAACCCAGGTCGAACCTTTTTTCCATGGGGGATCCTGCTCATAGTTCCGGGTAGAAGTACTCTTCGTCCAGGATGTTTTATATAGCTTAACTCAGGTCGAACCTTTTCGCCATGGGGGATCTAGCTCATAGTTCCGGGTAGAAGTACTCTTCGCCCAGGATGTTTTACGTAGCTTAACCCAGGTCGCACCTTTTCGCCATTGGGGATCCAGCTCATAGTTCTGAGTAGAAGTACTCTTCGCTCAGGTTGTTTTACGTAGCTTAACCCAGGTAGAACCTTTTCGCCTAGGGGGATCCAGCTCATAGTTCCGGGTAGAAGTACTCTTCGCTTAGGTTGTTTTTCGTAGCTTAACCCAAGTAGAACCTTTTCGCCTAGAGGGATCCATTTTTATTTCAATAATACAGGGAACCAACCCCTAGTTACATTTTTTTTCGTAATACAGGGTGCCATCCCCTGGTTACATTTTCTTAATAGTATTACGGTACACCAATCCCTAGTCGCTTTTGCAATATAGGGTCTACACTCCCTAGTTTCTTTTATTTTAGACATAGGGTCTCTATTCCATAGTCTCTATTTTTTTTTGGGGGTATACCATTCCCGACCTTTTATTGCTTTCAATAAAGAACTAGTTTAGAACTTTGTTACAATAACTCACGAAATGTTTCTAGTGCAAACTCGGGCAAAAAAGTTTTGCTCGTTTGTTATTTTTGGTGTCTGAGTAGGTTTTACCTCGAGGCACAGGATTCGAGATGGCCAAAAGAAGAAGTCTCAATTCAGAATAAAAAAAATAAAAAAATAGGTTAATCCAAAATGCAAAAGCAGTTGAAAAGATGTGGAATGCTCAAGACATGACTGAAGCCACGAGCATTGGAGTCCTGTTTTGATTAGAAGAAGTTATAGAACAATGAACTAGTACCTACAGTTAGCAAGCATCATGGTTTAGATCAGAGTCTGCATGAAGAACCAGTCAAGACTCAAGATCAAGTTTCAGAAGACTCATAGATATGAATCTTGTAACTCATAGCTGATAGGTTTGTTTAGTTTCTTTTTTATTATAGCAGGACCGCGGACCGGAGCCTCGACAGAACCACACTCGACTCCTTAACTCATCATTCCACCATTCTCCTCGAACAAAACGTGACCTGACTCCCCTATAATCCGGGATATGTAGGCTGCCCAAAATAAGGACTCGGTAACACCCTATCTTTTATTTCTTTTCCTTTTGAATAACGGTTTGGTCAAAAATTAGTTACATGGTTCACCTAGTCTTTTCCTGAGAACTATTCATGTTTCCAAGCAAAGAGGGGCAGCTGTGAGCACCTAATTTTTGACTATATTTGAATTTTTACCACCTTCTACTATGTAAATATTTTTAAAAACTTAATATATATTTTTTTAGCATTATTACATTTTGTTATATAGGGTAAGAATTAAAAATAATTTAAAAGGTCAAATTATTACTATTAGTATTACTTTTATTTTTTATCTTTATTTTAAAATAAAATAAATTAAAAAAATAGAAGAATTTAAAAAGAATTTTAATTTTCGAATGGGAATAAAATAATAGAAAAATTAAAAGAATGGAATAAAAAATTAAAAGTAAAAGTAGGTTGAAATTGATTTTTAAAAAAGTAAAAGAAAGTGAAAAATTAAAACAATAAAAGTAAAAGAATGTGAAAATTTTAAAAAATGAAAAGTAAAAGAAAGATAAAATTTAAAAATAAAAGTAAAGGTAGCTGAATTTTTTTAAAAAAAAAGTAAAAGAAAGTGGAAATTTTTTAAAAAAAAGTAAAATAAGTGAAAATTAAAAAAAGAAAAGTAAAATAAGTGAAAAATAAAAAAATAAAGTACAAAAAGTGAAAAATAAAAAAAAATAAAAGTAAAGGAAAGTGGGAAATTATTTGTTTTTTTTAAAAAAAAAATAGAAAGTGGGAATTTTTTTAATTAAAAAATAATAAAATAATAAAATAAAAAATAAAAAATTACAAAATCTGAAAACAATTCCGAATTTTTTTTATAAATAGAAGAGAAATGTGAGGGAGAAGGAGAAAAAAAGAAGGGATGGGGGAATTGAGAGAAATTATTTTTTCTTCTTCTACGCTAAGGGAGTTTCTACTCGTGTCATTCTTTCTTCGTCTTTCTTTCAACAATCCAGCAAGTCATCACCCAAAACCCAACAAAAATACTTCATATCATCTCTTTTTACACGCCAAAAAGTGGAGTCAATAGTCGAGGTCGAGAATTCCGTTGGAGCTCCGTTCACTAGGTTTGATGTTATTCGTCGCTTATGCTTGTTCGGCGTTCGTTTGAGTTATTGTACATGTTCTTGGAGACTCATGTAATTGAAAATTTTGCATTAAACGTTTATTCTTCCCTCTATTCTTTTTATCTTATTTCATTTGATTTTATTTATTTGCCTTTAAACTTTATAAATAATAATGTAAGTTAGTCCTTAAATGCTATATGCTTAATCATATTTTTGGAAATATGGTATTCAAACTTGCTTTAAAGTTGGGAAGATTTGGACCCTAATGAGTTTGGGCTTCAATTGTTGGGTTGTAGAGTATTTGTATATGATGGTTTATTTATTCAAATATCTAAAATCATACACTTCTTCCACAAGTAATTCCATAATTTATGGCCTTCACAATAATCTCAAACTTAGGAAAGAAATAAATCATGAATGCGCTAGAATGCTTTAGGGGTACTCATAATTAATTGAATCATCGTGATTATGTATACGTTCGCGTGACATAATTACGATTCTCAAAACTAAAATCAAGGTATGCATTCGCGCAACTTTGGACGAAACAACCTTAAATATAATAAAAATGCTATTAATTGCGTGCACATACACATAACATAATTTTGGCACAATAAACAAGACGGATTCACACATGTGATTCGTTTCAAAGATAATTCTATATTTTAATATAAAAGCGGGCAGATAAAACATGGAAACCAGTAAATCACAGTTTATCTAAAATTAATTCAAGTCAAGTTGTAGTCAATAAAGCGACCGTACTAGAACTACGGGACTCGGGAAATGCCTTACACCTTCTCCCCGGTCAACAAAATTTTTTACCCGAACTTTATTTTCGCAGATCAATAATAATAGAGTCAAACCTTCCTTTGACTAGGGATTCAAATAAAAGGTGACTTGGAATATCCGAAAAATTAATTCTAATTGGTGACTCTTTAAATAAAATAATCCCTATTCAAATTTGTCACTTTAATTGGAAAAACTCTTTAACTCACAATAATCCATAACACATATATCTTTTATGGGATAAAAAAGGGTGTGACACTTGTGGAGCGGGCCGAACGCCTTGGCAGTATAGACACATCTATGGATCGTGCCTAACGTCCCTCGGCAGTGTACACGACACTCTGGATCGGGCCGAACGACCTCGGCAGAAATCGTGTCTAATAATAATAATTACACGATACCTTGACATTCTATTGCAGCTTGTGAAACTAATTGATAAATTGAAAATTATTGAATTTGAAAGAATTATTTATTCCCGCTTGTTAAGAATATTATTGTTATTCACATAAATCATGTTTATTTAAATATTTCTATTTTAATAATATTGACCTTTAGTGAGTGTCAAAGTCGACCTCTCGTCACTATTTCTTCGAGATTAGACTTAATACTTACTGGGTACACGTTACGTACTCATGCTACACTTACTGCACTTTTTGTGCAGGATCTGAGACAGGAGTTTTAGGTGGTCCTACCGGAGCGCATCCACGTTACCCCGAGGCCTAGTGGTGAGCTGCCTTTCTGAGTCGTTCTGCAGCAACTAGTGCCTCTTCTTGAATTTGTATTCTGCCTCTTCTTAGTTTTATTTAATCAGAATCGTTGGTATTTTTCTTATATCTTGCAAGTAAAAAGAGTTTAATTACTCGAAAATTTATTAAAAGATGAAATATATGTTTAATTTACTAGTTGGCTTTCCTGACCGTGAGGTTGGGCGCCATCACGACCTATAGGTGAAATTAGGTCGTGACACTTTTAGCGGTGGCCGACTAGTATGCTTGTGTCCCAAGGTAACGTATATATTTTTATAATGAATTATCAACCCAAAATTGGTGTAACAAAGTGGAAAAATTTATAATTGATGTGGGCAACTTATTTTTAAGTCATTTTACGACGTTTTATGCAACTTAATTCTAAAACTATATATTTTAAATAAAAACATGAAAGAGAAAGGGAAAATGAAAGTAAATAAAATAGCCTTGAAAGCGACTAAAGTTCACTTTGATTGTTTTGCACCGATCCAAATAATATTCCTTATTCTAAAACTTTTTTTAATTATGTATTAATCACTTTCATGCAACTGAGCCTACTAAAATATTGTGCTAAGCTGGTTTGATTGCTACTCATATATCTAAAAACAAAGAAGGAAAAATCGATTTTGTAAATGTTATTTAAAAGTTTATTTTAAAAAGGGAGGAAAGGTAATCCAAAATAACAAATAAACCAAATACATAGTCAAATTTATGGATGGGTAAAACTGTAAGACTGTAACAAATAAAACCAAACTTTGCTTATTTAATTTTCTTGCTTTTTCGATTTAAGAAAAAAAATATTTATGTGAAATGATAGTTTAGAGGAAATTCAAGAAAAGATATTTCTTTCGAAATGAAGGAAAACAAATTAAAAAGAAGACAAAATGGTTTTCGTTTTCCTTTTCCCCCTTTTTCCACCTTTTCCATTGACGTAATAGCTTACATGAACATTACCAGTTTCACAACTAGATTACAGCTTCTGATATTGACAACTCGTTCTAATTATACATAAAACCAAAAGAAAATTAGAAGCAAAAGATTTGAATTCAATTGTCTAAAGTGAGAAACAGCTGTGTCATTGTTAAGTCTATGATCTTGACTGAGAGGCGAATGCAGTGTTACGGTATCGGGTTTTAATTTAATATTTTCGACGAAAAAATAAATTTATTGATAAAAATTCATTAAAATTGTAATAGATATATAATCGATATTAACTCAAAATTCTAAGATACTTGAGATAATTGCTAGGAATTACTATAAAAGGTTAACTTCATAGAGCTTAAATCTTGAATCCGTATTTATATATCTTGAATTATTATTCGAGTTAGCGAAGCATTGTAATAGCATATTTGGAGATTAAGATATCAAATTATGTCTTTCTAAAGTCTGATCTTTCTTCATCAACACCAACTTGGAGTACGGTCGGACGCTTCTTGATAATCAAATACTTCAAGAAGAAGATCCAAATAATGCTCGACTTTCATGGAGATCAAATATATTCCAGGGAGGTCTGCATCATCCTACGTTCAAGAAATACGGTGATCTAGATCTCGAATCACGGAGAAAAATTCAAATAAAAAAATCAAAGGATAAATAAAATTGTACGCACAAAGATTCGGCAATAATATTATTATTATTTTATTTTTTCAAAATGCTACTATGCGTTTTCTAACCTAATCTAAGACAACATCGATGTTATACATCCATCACTGCCTAAAGGAATTCTTTGAATTTGCTGTTTTTAGCTTCTTTCTATTAAGAAATAGTAAGCTATAGAACCTTTGATGTATGAGCAACAAAAACCAAAAATTGTGCCAAAGAGAGCCAGACAAAACCATTTTTTTAAATCATAAGAGTATCTAGTATATAACAATTAGAAAGTTTTGCCAAATACATGCATAATATACATATTAATCATTTTACCTAATTACCAAATAGTAATTAGGTAATTAGGTAACTAGCCCAAAGAATCTTAATAAACTTAATAATGGTAGCCTTAAATAATACTAGGTAATTAGGTAACTAGCCCAAAGAGTATCAATCATAATGTTGCAATTATCTCTTGTCTCAATTAGATGAATCTCAATTATTGTTCAGTCTGAAGTATGTAAAAGATTTTTCCTACTTGTCTTGTTTTGCACTCTATCCTAGTTTTTGTGTAAGAACAGCTTGATAAATTAAATTAGTGGGTTAAAGCCAAATTTTAATAAGAATATGAATTTATACAATAAAATATTAGTATATAATTTTATCTCAATTTATTTATGATGATGTCGTTGAAGCCATCTTGCACCCATCCTCACAAAGACTAAACCCTAAATTCTAAACCCTGGGGTCGTTTGGTATGAGGGATAAGGTGGGATTAAATTTATACCGTGTTTGGTTTGCGGTATAAATTTATGCTGGGATAAATTTATACCTCCAAGCAAACAAGGTATAAATTTAATCCCAGACTTAATTCAGGATATCTCATCTTATCCCACCTTATCCCATCAAATGTGAGATTATTTTATCCCATCTCTCATGTGGTATGAATTAGTCCCGGATTATAATCCTGAGATTATAATCCCGGGATAATTTAGTCTGCATACCAAACGACCCCCCTTTTGGTAGGAGGTATAAGAATAATGCTAAATATGGTGTATTAGCAATGCTGGATTAGTTATGCTGAGATTATTTCTTAACCACTGTTTGGTTTAGTGTATTAAAGCATTGCATAATTTCTTAAATAAAAATTAGTTGTTTACAAAAATACCCTCCACATTCTTTAACTTAGTACACTTTGGAGGATTTATGGGGTAGTTGTGTCTTTAACTATGCTTATGCAAGTATTAAAAACCGTTGCATTAGTAATACCATGGTTTGCTATGTATTAGTTATATATAGGATAATACCAAATATGATGTATAAGTAATACAAGTATTAGTTACACATATGTTGAAAAAATGTACCAAACAAAGGATTAATAATGCACAAGATTAATGCTTGCATTGTTTTTTTCTAATACCTCCTGCCAAATGACTCCTAATATTCAAAGAAATATTCAAGGTTAACACAATATTTTTTTAATTTATTATTGCCTAGTAATTTCAAATTTTTACCGCTGAGTAGAATATCAAAAATTGTTCCATACATTTTGAATAATTTAAATCCATATTTTGAAGGAAAAAAGATTGACTTGGCACGTGTTTTTTAAATTTTCATTGTCTAGTTATTTCAAATTTTTAACACTATATAGAATTTCAAAATTTTCATATAAATAGTTCAAACTATAATAGGGGAAAGGCTGCCAAAGAGAAAATTAATTAACATGAACTATATTAGGTGCCTGCCCTAAAACATATATCTAACGTGCGAGCTACAGTTGCCACAATTAATTAGCTGATAGTAAGTTTGCGGAATTGATCAAAAAAGTTTTATTTATATATATATATATATATATATATATA
>AWOL01S0000421.1:44304-58581 GCA_000715115.1 Nicotiana otophora
GGTGGGTTGCTCTGATGGTAAGCACCCTCCACTTCCAACTAAGAGGTTGTGAGTTCGAGTCACCCCAAGAGCAAGGTGGAGAGTTCTTGGAGGGAAGGATGCTGAGGGTCATTTGGAAACAGCCTCTCTACCCCAGGGTAGGGGTAAGGTCTGCGTACACACTACCCTCCCCAGACTCCACTAGTAGAATTATACTGGGTTGTTGTTGTTGTTGCCTAATTTTGCATAGGATAAGAAGTAAAAAATTATTTCGGCTAAAAACAACGCTAGGTCATTTCTTTCCATCTGCCTAAGCTTTGGTCGACATGTTTACTTGGCACCTTTGCTAATGGAAGGCAGTAAGTACTGGTGGAACAGTTTACATGTCTGCCCGGACATCACTCTTATAAAAAGAGGAGTTTTCTGCTTTGAAAAATAACCACTATTGTGGATGCCTCTTCAAATTTCAATTATGTGTAAAGCACCAGGATCTATATTGCACGGACTCTTCAAAAGTGCTACTACACCCGTATCGGATCTTCCAAAGTTGTACTAGTTTGGGTGATCCGACACGCGTCTGGCGATATTTTTGGAGAGTCCAAACAACATAGACAAGGAGACCATATTCTTTTCATATTGATGAGGCTATTTTCATATGGTGCTACCTTATGCATGGACATACACTTAATATAGTTCTATTTGTCCCTTTATTATTTCAACTATTCTATTTTCAAGATATGCAAATTAAGAAAAGGTTGAATCATTTTAGGTCACAGCCCACATATGTCAATTTCAACTAAGCTTGAATTTAAACTATGTTGACTATTTGATTTGAATACTCAGGGAAAACTTCAACCAAGTATTCATCAAGACATAGGAGAGGGAAATCAGAAACTCTGAGAGTTCAATACATTAATACAAAAGAAGTGAGGTTTGGCTTTAAATTCAGTTCAATTTGATTTGCTTTTGTGATACTAGGATCCATTTATAAGAATTTCCTTCCATTGGAGATTTACATATGCTCCGATTTTCCTCAGAGTTACTATAGGAACTTGGAATGTTGCTGGTAGACTTCCAGATGAGGATCTTGAGATTGATGAGTGGCTTTGTATGAATGAACCAGCTGATATATATATTCTTGGGTAAATGTTCTATAAATTTGGCAATTTTCGATCAATTTGTATATCACTCTTCCTCTTTGCCTTTACCGATATGAAATACATCCAGGGCCGGAACTATATGTTCCAAGGGGTTTCAACTGAATCCCCTTAATCGAAAAATACTACAATTTATTTTGCATATATAATAGTTTTTGACTCCCCTTGACATAAAGGAAGCTTCTAGTGTAGGGACAAAGGTGGCTCAAAAATTGCTTTAGATCGCATGTTTAAATCATAGGTGTGGTATTTTTGCATTTTTCTGAATCCCCTCCCCTTGTTAGAATTCCTGGTTCCACCACTAAATCTGTCATATAGGGAAGTCATGGATTTGCAACATCGATCTTATAATCTCGTGCAATTTTCTTATGTTTCTCTGTGATGATTTTTCCCGTCCCCTTTTTGCCTGTGCGCTTACCTTTTTGTCTAGCCGAGGGATCTTTTGGTGCTAAATCAGCTAAACAAACAGCGAAAAAACATATTGCTCTTGAGAATTTTTAACTTAGTTAAAGTCCATTTCGTGTTTGCTCGAAAACCAAACAAAGTTAAAGCTTAGTCTCAAAGCTGCATATGTATCTAGCAAAAGAAACAAATGTTCATTTCTGTTTTCGCTTGTTAATTTATCTGGTTGTCTTGCATAGAGTAGCTTTCCGATAGCCTAAACATTTAGTCGCTAAGAATTATGTTATACGATTGAGTTTTATAGCGCGATTTGTATCTTCCCTTTACAGCTTCCAAGAGGTAGTTCCTTTAAATGCTGGAAATGTACTGGGAGCAGAAAATAGAAGGCCAATTCCAAAATGGGAGGCGATCATTCGCAGAACATTAAACCAAACAACAATGGAACCTGAAGCTAAGCTCAAGAGTTACAGTGCTCCACCCTCTCCAGTGTTAAGAACATCACCTGCGGCTGATATAGTTGCTGATGTTGTAACTACTACTACTGCTCTAGACATAATTGAAGAGGCGTCGATGGACACCACTCGCTTTGCTGAAAATAATATGATCAATCTGAGGAAGAACCTGCAATTAAAGAGAATATATGGGATTGATTGTGATAGTAGATTGGATTGGCCTGAACGTTCACTCGATGCAACGCCTCAAGTTCTTTCTTCAACTTTTAACTTGAGGCGAGTATCGAGCAGCTGTGCTCTTGCTTTTAACAATCAGGATATTGGATTAGATGGTAGCAGGTTAAAAAGAGGGCACCAAAGTTCCGGAAACTTAGGATTGCTTTTTATGAATCAACAAGAGGAGCCTGAAGTACTTGATGCACTTTCTGATGGCTCTGATCAATTTTCTGAAGAGGAAAATGATTTCTTCGAAGGATTCACAGAGTTCGAAGATGAAAGTTCGCTTCTAAAACATGAGGTGAATTCACGTCCAAGGTATATTCGTATTGTTAGTAAGCAAATGGTTGGGATATATGTATCTGTTTGGGTCCGCAGAAGGTTGAGAAGGCACATAAACAACTTGCAAGTCTCCTCCGTTGGAGTCGGTCTAATGGGATACATGGGTAACAAGGTATTGCTTTTTCCTTCATGCTTAAGATTTTCATTGAATCAAATCTCAGCATTCCCTAGTTGTAGAAAGTGAAATATTGAAGTTAAAAAAAATATTTGAAACAGAATTATTCGATACATGTGCTAGTGGAATTAGTACGTATCGAATGGAATAGTTAGGGTACTGAACACCACTGTTATAGAAAAAAGACATTTGAACTTTAGAGGGATTTATTCCCCCTTATTCTTGTCTCTACATTCTTTTTATAATAATGGTTGTTCAAGCCAGTTTGAGTATACCTCGACTATTCCACCGAGTAACTGCTACATTCCACCCACACATGTACGGGGCAACTCTGCCGACCAAGATTTAGGCATATGGGAAGAAATCACCTAACATTTTTTTGTCTTTGTTTGGGTTACTTTTTGTCTGCACATTCTTCTTGTTGGATATATAGACCTTTGACCTATGCAGCTCCATAAGCAAATTGAACCTATTGTCTGAACATGAAACCTAAATCTGACTAATCGATAGCGCTATACAGGGATCTGTTTCTGTGAGTATGTCACTATTCCAGTCAAGACTATGCTTTGTTTGTTCACATTTAACTTCTGGTCGAAAGGATGGCGCTGATCAAAGGCGTAATTCTGATGTCTATGAGATTATGAGGCGCACGCATTTCTCATCTGTATTCGACACAGATGCAGATCAACCACAAACAATTCCATCTCATGAGTAAGTATTAGATCGGATACTTTGACGTATATGTTTGAGCTGTATGTTCTAATTTTAAATAAGTTATGCAGCATATATATAATACATACACTTTCCTTTACTGTAATCAGTCAGATATTCTGGTTAGGAGATTTGAATTATCGAATCAATATGTTGGATGCTGAGGTACGAAAGCTTGTCGCCAGAAAGCAATGGGATGAACTTCTCAACTATGACGAGGTGAGACTCATCACTAAGATTTGGTTCGACTCTTTGTTTGTTTATACAAAATCTTCCAATTGGAACTTCATCAAATAAGGAAATTTTTACACTATCAGGTTAAGTTTGCTACTTAACATGATATGGTAACTTAGAAAATAGAGTAGTAACAAGCAAAAACAGGTTAAGTTAATTGGACTAATACTGTGTTAAGGTATATAACTTAAGCTCTAATATCATATATTTATCTTATATGCAGCTAGCCAAAGAACTCCGAGGTGGCCGTGTTTTTGCCGGTTGGAAGGAAGGAGTGATTAACTTTGCACCAACATATAAATATGAAATCAACACTGATAGATATGTAGGAGAGACTCCAAGAGAAGGGGAGAAGAAGAGATCACCGGCTTGGTAAGTGAAATTCTCTTTAAATGGACAAAGCATTATCTTTCAGCATATTTTGATAATGCACATTGAAATGATTAAAAGGGCAGCCCGGTGTACGAAGCATCCCGCGTTTACACAGGGTCCAGGGAAGGGCCGCACCCCAACAGCCTATCCTGATGCATGCATCAGTGGCTGATTCCATGGTTCGAACCCATGACCTATAGGTCACACGGATATAACTTTACCGTTGCTCCAAGGCTCCCCTTCTGCATATTGAAATGATTATTTTCTTAATATCGTGCAGGTGTGACCGAATACTGTGGTTAGGGAAAGGTATAAAACAATTCTTTTACAAGAGAGCAGAAATAAGACTATCTGATCATCGGCCTGTAAGTTCAATGTTTTCAGTAGAAGTTGAAATATTTGATCACCGAAAACTCCAGAGAGTCCTCAATGTTAACAGTGCCGCTGTACATCCTGAAATTCTACTAGATAGTGAGGAGTAAGACTTAAAGCTTCTTCAAATAAGTAGTCATCAAACATGACAGTAATTCAGTAGTAATAACACAAATTGTTTTTGGTGTTTTCAGTTAGGAATCAGAAATGAAGCGTCGCGTTCATATGTACTTCAAGGCAGAGGCGAATCCAGGATCTAGTGTCGAGGGACTCAGAATATCTTGTAGGACGACCTGCAAATCATTCCAGAATCCTGTTAAGTTAAAGGTTATAAGACAGGAGACCAATGTCATGTCTGGAAGATACACTATACATACATATACTTGAGCAATGAAGATTTGGCACCAGTACAGTGTGTTTAATGTTTTGTAATTAGAATTTTTTTGACATAATTTTGAGTGAATTTTCACTTGTATTGGGTCTTTGACATCCTAATGGTATTTTTATAACCTGGTTTTCCTTACTGTGAATTTAGTTTCTTTTTTCTTCTTTTGTTTCCTAAATTTCCCTGCCAGAAAGATGGTATTTTTGTATGGTTTTGTAAATTATGAAATATTATTTCTTGATACACATTTCAAAGTTTTGTAATATAAATGCTAACTGAATACAAGTTCATAGTATTCCATTCACTGACTCATGAGTTGATGTTTTCATAGTGAAAAGCTTTTATTCTAGTCTACAATTCAAAGCTTTATTAAGTTTTCAGTTCCAAGAAAAAAAAAAGAATAAAGAGGACAAATTCTCTTAAGATACAACTTACAAGTAATGAAGCATACATTTTTGTTAGATAGGATGGTTATTTAGGCAAATTAGAAGTTAAAACCTAAGCATTACATTCGATGTTTAACTGGAATTCACTTTATAAAATGTCCTTAAAAAGTTTTAATATGCCTAACTTAGGCAAAATTTATAACTTCGGACGTGAATTGTACAACTTTGATCATTCATGTTGAAAATTGTATATTGAATAGCTAAACTTACAAAATTTATAAACTTCTGTTATGCCTTGATGGGGGTTCCAAAATTGGCTATATATGCACTTGCCCCCATATTGCACGCTCGACTAACATGAAATTACATTCAATAGTCTAAATGGATGACCTTAATTTTTTGACCCCTGCTTACTCCGTGGGCAGACCTTTAAGATCAAAATTCAAAAATGTTATCACGGGACAAGCGAAAGACGCACTTGTTAAATTTAAAATTCTATCCATGAGTTGAGCGGGATAAAAAAATCAAGAGTTGTACCTGAAGTGTCCTATTTGTGCAAACCTCGTCAAAATGATTGTCAATTTGTCATTTCTCAATAATCAGCATTCCCAAATATCAGTTTTCTAGCCCATTAACTGCAAAAGCTCTTGTAACTCGCTCTCCCCTCGTTGTAGAAATGGCGTGGGATATCACCTCTATTTAATCTTTATCCGGTACTTTTAATATTAAACAAAAATAGTTACTACTTTGTTAAAATTAATACGAAAAGATTTTTTTATCCTTTTTTCATGAGTGTTGTGTAAATATTAAGGACACGATATCCTTAACATTTACACATGAAGTTAAGGACGTCATGTCCTTGATATTTACACTGCGCATATGAAGTTAATGATATGATGTCTTAAAGTTTAACAACGGAAAGTCGGAAAGTACAAATGCAGGACAATTTGTCACTAATATTTACACAACATTGATTAAGTTAAGGACATCATGTCCTCACACAACACTCATAAAGTTAAGGACATTATGCCCTTAACATTTACACTGCACACATAAAGTTAATGACACCGTATTCTTAATATTTACATTGCACATATGAAGCTAAGGACATGAGATCCTAAAGTTAAACAACAGATGGTGCAAATACAAGTTAAGGATATTATGTCATTAACATTTACACTGTACACATAAAATTAAGAACGTCATGTTCTTAATATTTATAAGTACATAATTTCCTAAAGTTTAACAACGGAAGGACGACATTTTATCTTTAATATTTACACAATATTTATAAAGTTAAAAACATCATATCCTTAATATTTATGCAGCATCTAATCTAGTAGCACAGAGATATTTTTCCCTTAGCATATACATTAGACAGCGACAAAGAGTGAAAACATTTAATATTAGTGACTAACGGTGCATTTCCGCCCTCTCGTTTCCTCCCGTTTTTCGTGATTCACCACACATAAAAGCTACAATTCTCAGCTATTCTCCATGATTGAAAAAACTGTTGTTTTCTTATATTACTGTTACTTCTCCAATGGCGACACGCTAGATTTTCCTACAGGAATACACGCTTTGAAATTCGAGGCGTCAAATCGCCTTGTTCCGGCGAAGAACGTCGGTGAAATGTTGTGTATTTTCCGATTATAGCCGCCGGAAACAAGGTAGTCGGAATCAAATAATGACCGTTAAATTCCCCGAGCAAATTGATGTTAATAATATGCTCAATGCACCTGTAACATGTGTAAGTCGTTATATTATCAACTTCTACTATCGTCTTCTAATTTGTTTGGTTTTTTCCCCCTTTATTGAGAGTCAATTTGATTACTGTTGAGCCAAGCGGAACTGGATAAATTTCATATTTTCAAAATTAAAGTAGTATAAGTTGCATTTCTCCTTATAAATTTGGCACGAAGCATCATTTTGTTAAATTTCACCTAGTTTGAATCCAGGAAAGCAAAAACAAAAGAAAAAAAAAAATTGCGACAAAGGAATATATTTGATGCTTAACGTTCATATATTATCTAATTGAGAATCAATTTGATTAACTTTCAAGTCAAGACGGACAAGATAAATTTCGTATTTTCAAAATTAAAGTAGTAGTAACAAGTTGCATTTCTCCATATTAATTTTGTGTGGAAACTATATTTTATGAAATTTTGTAAATTTTGCCTAGTTTGAATCTAGGAAAGAAAAAACATAATAATAATAAAAAGCCAAATATTTTAGGGAAAAGGAATATTTGATGCTTAGTTTTCATATATTGTCATACATTACATGAAGCCTTTTTGAGTTTCGTACGTGTTCAGGTTGTATATCAGTGTATGCATGCAGGGGCGGATCCGGTGAGTAAAATGCTTAGACCCTGTATATGTGTTAAAAATCCGCTATATAAGTACAA
This sequence comes from Nicotiana otophora, assembly GCA_000715115.1. Taxonomy (NCBI): domain Eukaryota; kingdom Viridiplantae; phylum Streptophyta; class Magnoliopsida; order Solanales; family Solanaceae; genus Nicotiana; species Nicotiana otophora. Next base: position 51,835 of record AWOL01S0000421.1, read on the forward strand.
ATAATAGATAACGAACCCAATGCATTAGATGGAATGTCGTAGAATTCCAAGTCCAAACGCATAAAGTTCATATCTGTATGCGTGTGCTGCTCTGCATCAGATTATGCTATTGATATATCCAGTGAAATTCAGCATGTTTATAGAAGTTTAAATTTTTGGCGCATGAAGAGCGCGATAATAGATTGTGAAAGAACTTGATTAAAATTACTTAATATATTGGGAGAGATATGAACTTTATTATATGTTAGGTTAATTGGCATGAAATGAGAATGGGTATGAGAAAATAGATTTTGCTCTGTACAACTTATGCAACACTTTTAAGAAAAATAGTGAAATGTGAGAATAATTTAGATTTTAGACTATCCTGCCATTGACAGCTATCTGAATCACATGCAATTTCTTATGTTTAACTCTTGATCTAAAAATAAAGGAGAAGAAATAAATTTGAATTAAACAAAAAGGTCTGCCACTATGAATGTTTTGATATTGCTTTGAGTTAATCTTTTGGGGCTATTGATATTAGAAACACCATTGTTTCAGTTCCACCTAGTGATGTGTGGAAAAGCATGAGTACATCAACTGCACTTGCTAGTAATCATTTACATATTCATTAACTCTCAAGTTGGATATTCTTTGTTACTGTAGAATGGAAAAAGGAGAGCAGGCTGATACAAAAGTCAATTATTTACACGATGATGGAAAGTGGATAACTTTGGGGAATTTGTCTATCATTGATGGAAGTGCCTTGGATAACTGCATTTCATGGTGCCTCCTAGTGTATATGTCCTCTTTGGTTATCCATGAGAATAGAAAAAGAGGAACAACTAATATGGAGTTTTCAGATGATCCCGAGGAGGCCGTTTCTTGAGCTCTCAAGCTTTTATTGGTTCGTGATACTTCTTCTTTTTAATCTTATGCCTGATGTTTGTAACCTGAACTATTTTTGTTACACTTCAATACCCTTGGATAATCTATATCACATTTTTAATCTTGTGTCTGACCTGCGTTATTTTTTATACACTTCAATACACATGGATAATCTTTTTGTTTCCTGCATTTTGTAGATTAAAAGCTATGTCACTCTTATCCAAAGTGGAGCACAACCAACTGGCGTAGAAAATCTGCACCATACACAAGTTTGTAAGGTTCAAAGTTGATTTATGCTGTAACCGTTTATTTAAATTGAAATCATGTTGAGTAATCTGCATTTGTCATTTTTTCCTAAACACAGTTGCTTTTTAGCTCTAACTTATTCCTTCTGTGATGAATATAGAAATTCCTTAAGAGTAGAAAGTTTTCGATTATAGAGTCTTGTTCTTAGAATTGTTATATCATTTTGGTTGGTGCATCAAAGAGTGTTTTCTACAATGTGGAAACAGTTGTCCATGGTTCAAGTCTAGTTTGGCTTCCTTCTCAGCTGTAAGAATATTTTCTTATTAAGTTTTAGAGACCTGGGGAATCATGAACCCTAAATGCTTCGTTGGACAAATCAGTGGCAAGATACCTTACATTCTCTACTTTCCGAAATTGCTTGTAATTCTGCTGCTGTATTATCTTTCTAACTTTCCTGTGGGCGAAAGGTTGTAGTTGAATATCTTCATGTTGCATTATCGTTCAGATTTCACCATTTCTAGTCATCATCATCTCAGTTCCTTATCAATTTTCTTGGTTTACCAGACCTCAAAAAGAATACATCAACATCATAGATAAAGCAAAACAATATAAAAGCCTTTTTGGTTTAGTTTCTAATCTTGTGTTTCTTTTCCTCAGAACATGCATTCTGTTTGATGACATGAATCCTCTTGGGATAGTCATATTTTGCAACTAGTAAATAATTTCATGTTCTTTGTGGAACTTATTTTGTGATGAAAATGCTTCTGCTGAAAAAAAGAGCTCTTGAGATTTCTATATGTACAGCCATCTAACCTTATGCTCCAGCCATTTAGAAAATCAAATAGAATTTCTTTATGCACTTTGTTGGCAATAGCATTTACAGATATAGTATTTGTGGCCATCTTACCCAAACATACCATGCAATTTTTTTTTATTAAGGTGGATACTGGCTTTTCTAGCTCTGAATTGCATGTTAAATAAAGAGATCTTTTCAGACACAAATCTTTTAGGGTACATCAATATTGTTCAACAGTTTCTTGGTTACAGGAAAAGCCAATTCATTTACAATCCAATATGCTTGTCAATTGTAAAACTAATATGACAGAGCGAACAAATGCAGCAACAAGGAGAAAGGATGACATAGACATTAAGAGGAGTTCAGCTCCCTGAAGAATTCTGCAGAGCTGAGTATTTTGAGTTGACTGAGTTTGGAGCGTTGAGAGGAAGGAAATCCAAATACCAAGCAGAAAATCTAAACAAAATGTTACAGTGACAGCATATCTTCCTCTTATTCATATGGCTCTGGCAAAACATGCCTAAGGTATGATCATTATCAGGTACATTAGACTTCACACTCGTCAACTTCCTCGTGTTCCTGAATCTTTTCGCTATGCTTAATATTCTTGTACCACTTAGCACATGCAATATAAGCAACCAAATCTATTAATGTCAAACCAGCTAATAGAAAATAGAATCTGTCTAAATGACCCTTGTTAAGGTTTCCTGGTATCCATCCCGGCATGTTGTCAGTTGCTGATATTTTCATCACTACGCTCACAAGTAAGCTACTCACATAGTTCCCTAATGATATCGATGTCATGCATAGTGCACTTCCAAAGCTTTTAAGTCCATCGGGTGCTTGTGCATTGAAGAATTCCAATTGGCCTACATACATGAATACTTCCGAAGCTCCTATAAAAGCATATTGAGGGACTTGCCAGAAGATATTAAGAGAGCTTGAGCCTTCACAGTTTTTGCAGTCATTACTAGCATACTTTAGCCTGTAGCACTCCACAATTCCTGCAGAAAGCATAGCCATCACTGCTATGACTAGTCCAATACCCATCCTTTGAAGTTCAGTTAGCCCAGTATGATCACCCTTGCACTTTTTAAACCTACTGACTAGTGGATTAAGAACTCTGCGGTTGAGAAATATGACGCCTGCTACACTAAGGATGTCAAAGGTAGACATGCTTGCAGCTGGAATCCTGAAGTTTGCTATCGTAGTTTTCATGGCATCGCCTTGCTCGACAAAGAGCGAGGCCATTTGCGTGAAAACTACAGAGTAGATAATGGTACATAGCCAAATTGGCAGCAATCTCAAAATGCATTTAACCTCCTCAACTTGTGAAATAGGACAGAGGCGCCACGGGTTGTGATCGCTCTGCTTCTGGTCGTCAAGTTCCCTTGATGTCACCACAGCTGCTCTGTCCAAGAATCTGCAACATGAAAAATCTAGTTTAGTGCATTATAGAATGGCAAATAGACTAGTCATCAATGATAAACGAATGACAGAGTCAGGTCATAAATTTGAGATATTTGTAGACATAGTGGATTGAACTCCTAAGTGTATTTCTGCTTACTTGAAACCGTGGGTGTGTAGCATTTTTCTACCACCAGTTGTGTTGTCGTCGTCTTCCCCTTGGTAGAAGTCATCTTCATTTTCTGGTGTTTCCACTCTACTCTTCTTTGTTGCTGCAACTAAAACTTGAGCAAACCTTGCAAGAGGATTGCCACTAGACTTGAAGTGTCTGTACCTAGCAGTGCCTCCAAGAAAGAGCATTAATGCTGCAAAAGCCGAGGCTGCAGATGCCCAAAAACCAAGAGCCCACATTCCTTCATCCTCAAAGTAGTCCAAAATGGTGTTAGAGAAGAGCGACCCGAGATTCATGAACAAGTAGAAGTAGCTGAAGAAGGCAACTTTAGATTGAGACTCCCTCGGATGCTGCTCGTCAAACTGATCGGCCCCGAAGGTAGCAATATTTGGCTGATAACCTCCATATCCTAGTGCAATCATGTACACAGAAATGTAGAATAGACCAATCCCCATGGTTGAATGTTCTCCACATAGAGTCATTCGATCCCCACAACCTTTAGGTTTGAGCAAGTAGAGTTGTGATGCTAGTGCTAGTAATGCCAATCCCTGTCAATGATGTTCCAAACTTAGTAAGAGCAAGATCGAGGACTATTACAATCTGAGACTAATTCAAGATTTAAACTTGATAGGTTCAGCCTTTAAGGTTCTTAGCATTGGACCCTTTGTACTTTTGAAATCATGGGGTTCAGAATTTAATTTTTGTTGAAATTTTAGTATTTCTCAATATATGTATAGATATACACACATAGTTCCGGAAATACTGAGTTTAGTTGAACCAAGTAAACATAGGCTCCATCAGCCTTTGATTACAATCAACACTAACAATTAGCAGGAATCGCGCTTGTGCAGGATGATGGTAGTAGTCAATGTTAAATCTTCTTGATTGGTTTTTCAATATGTACAGAAGTATGATAGGAGGTAATGGATACTTACAGTTACATAGATGACTTGAAAAATGGCACATGTTTTGAATCTTCCCCAGTAAGAGTCACTAAGAAAAGCACCAACAAGGGAGCATATATAGACTGTGCCAGTCCATTTGCTAACACTATTAGCAGCATCAGCATTGTTTTCTTTCAGCACTCTTGTCAAGAACAACACCAAATTCACTCCAACTCCAAAAAATGCTAGAGTTGCTAAAGCTTGATTCACTACATAATCAATATGGAAACCAAAACTATATATCAATTAAACAAAAGAATTAAGTTGTAGTGACATTGATAGTTGAATTTTCTGGCTTGAAATAGTGGTTAACATATGTGATAAGTGTGCACTTAAGGAAATGATTGTCATTAGTAGAAGCCTAACCCAATTCGAAAAATTGATTGTCAATTTATCCTTTTTCAAAAGTATGTATTTACGTAGTTCAACTTTATTGATTGCATCAGATATCAATTTATGGAGACACCCTTTGTTATTTTCGCAACGAGTTCTGCTTTTATTTTCTTCTTTTTCTTTATCGTTAAGTCCATTTCTGGAATTGAGTGGGAATAGAAATTCTTAATTAAGACATAATGAAACTGACCACACCTAAATAGTAACCACTATATCATATCAATCACCCCATGATAGGACTTGCTTTCTTGGTTATTATCATGTGCTAGACTAAAAGGTTGGCTTGTCAAGTGAACTTTTAGCAAGCAATCAATATCTAAAGTTGGACTGATAGGTTACCTGTTAGATTTGACACTTCATTATTTCTTGAATGAACCCAAGAATTCCTAGTTAAATGCAAAATGACAATTTCTCGATGTTGAGGCCATCTCCAACGCTGCTGCATTTTGTCATAATGCAGACAGTTTTTGGAGAAATTTGGCTTAGCCAAAATGGGGGTGAATAGTGGAGTGACACTATTCATCTTCTCCATTACTATTCCCTACTACTTTATTATTATTTTTATTATTTAATTCTTTTAATTTATCTCTTTATATATACCTAATTATGTTTATATAATATCTTTATAATATTTATTTTATATCTTAACTTTGACGTATAATTTTGATAAATTAATTTTCGTGCATTTATTATTTTTATGTAAAATTGTAAGTTAATTTTATTATAAGTTATAATTGTACAAAAAATATATAATCATCTCAAAAAATGAATGGTGCAAATATAAAATATTAATAGCCTGTTTGGCCAAGCCAGAGAAATCGGCTTATTTTGAGAAGTGTTTTTTTCAAAAGTGCTTTTAAAAAAAGTACTTTTGGAGAGAAACAATATGTGTTTAGCTAATCACTCTGAAAAGCACTTTTGAGCAATAATTTGTGTTTGGCCAAATTTTTCAGAAAGTGCTTTTAAGTATCAAGATACGAATAAGGACATGAATATATTTACTTAATAGTTAATATTATAAGTAAATAAATAATCTTAAAAATTTGTACAATAATTAAATCTTTTTATTTTATTTAAATAATATATGAAAATAAAATTTAAAAGTAATTATTTCTTTTAATATAAGTTAAATATATTAAAAATCATTCAACAAATATAAACATTCACCCCTAAAGTCACTATATATTAGAAAGCTATCCTAAAAATAATAAAAAATATTTATACATTAATATCCTAAGTATTAGGTTTAACGGTTATTTTGGTATATACTATGTTTTGTTAAGGGTATTTTTGGTAAGAAGAAAAGTCAAAACTGCTTCTACTTCTGCTTTTAGGAAGAAACTACTTTTTTCTGCTTCTCAGAAACTGCTTCTGCTTCTTCCCAAAAATATTTTTCCCCCCAAAAATCTTGGCCAAACACCTAAAGTTAGGAAAAAAATATTTTTGAGAAAAAAAAGCACTTTTGGCCTCTTGAAAAGCTTGGCCAAACAAGCTATAAATGTTGCTAAAATTGAAAGGTGCGAATATAAAATATTAGATGTTGCTAAAATTGAAAGGTGCGAATATAAAATATTAGATGTTGCTAAAATTGAAAAGTGAAAATTAAAAATATATTAAATGAAAATACATTAAAATTGCACTTCGTAATGCATTAATAGATCAATTATGGGAGCATATAGAGAAAGGTGGAAGTTGAATATTTATGTGGGTTGCTCTGATGGTAAGCACCCTCCACTTCCAACTAAGAGGTTGTGAGTTCGAGTCACCCCAAGAGCAAGGTGGGGAGTTCTTGGAGGGAAGGATGCCGAAGGTCTATTGGAAACAACCTCTCTACCCCTGGGTAGGGGTAAGGTCTGCGTACACACTACCCTCCCCAGACCCCACTAGTGGGATTATACTGGGTTGTTGTTGTTGTTGTTGTT
>AWOL01S0000421.1:63538-105672 GCA_000715115.1 Nicotiana otophora
GGGGGGGGGGGGGGGAGCTTACGGAGAATCATAATTCCAGCCACCCATTTTCCACTTGCTTCTCTGATTGCTGGTTTTCCATCAAGATCAACAGTTCCATCCTTGGTGCATTCTATTTCTTCCCCTTTCATCATTTTCACCTAAAAGACAAAAGAAAAAAATATATAGTAAATTTAGTGAACTCTAATGAAGTGTTAGATCATTTATTTATATTTATTAAGTTTAACTTTTACATATTGACAATTTTTGTACCGTAAAGTCCCTTAAAAAATAACACGAATAACTTTCTATAAAAGTGACATTAGCTAGTAACCTGAAAAATAAAGTAAGTTACCTACTATAATATATTAAAATGTAATAAAGTAATTATTATTTATGCGGACAGTATATATAAGTTAAATTTATATTTATATACAGTTCTTTGCATGAGGAAACATTTGCATAGAAGAAATGGATATGCAGCTCATTTACCCTTCTGTCTTCAAGAAAAGAACCAAAGATTGGTAAGTGGTAGGCAGTAAGAAGTAGAAAGAACTAATGATCTTTTTTTGGGTTCTATTTGTGAGATAGGTGTGTTTAGCCATTTAAAGAACAAACAATATAGGAAAATAGAAATTCTCGCGAATAAGATATAAGACTCAAATTTATAGTATACAACTAACAATCTTTCTAAAATTATATCAAGAAAAATAAAATGGTGGGTACTAACCTCTTTGGAGAGTTTCAAGCATGCCATTATTAGTGACTCAAAGGTAATTGCTTGAATTAAAGATTTGAAGAAAACGAAGGGAAAGGGGAGAAATGAGTATTCTCAAAACTATTTAAGTTAAGAGGTTGCTAGTAAATGTAAGTGAGTGAAAGTATATATAGAATTTTGAGAGAGTTAAGTGGATGGTAGAGACTAAAAGGATCACAAAATTAGAAGGAAAAAAGAAAGAATAGGCATAGAACCGAATTTTTAACATGATGTTTTGGACGTAAGCATAGGACTACTTTTTGTTTGTGTATTGTGATTTAAATGATTTAACACATCAAATTACCTAATATTGAGGGTCCCATATAATATTTCAATATCCTTCATTTCAATGCCTTTCTTGTCTGTCAAATTGGTTCAGTTGATTTGACACATCAAATGGTGAATATTGTGAAGCTATGCTAAATGATGATTCGGAGACCTTGGACAAACTTTTACACTTTATTAACGTTACTTGCTTTAGTTGATACGAGTTCGGGTCGTGAAAGCAGCAATTAGTATTTGCATTAGCATAACCTATCTGCATCATACCTTTTGGGTTGCGGTCTTTTTCCGGACCCAGCGTATTAGCATTATCTCTTGTGAACGCGGGATGCCTTGTGCATCGGACGCCCTTTACTTGCTTTAATTGATCATGAGAAATTATAAGACTTATAAGATTCCAAAAAATGTGTTGAGTTTTTAGATGATATGATCACACAATTCAATATTGTATTAGAGTAACCAAAGGTTTTAGAGCTGAGTCTTAAAAAAGAATTTCCACATGCTTCGCTCATGAAAATAATTAAATTAAATCCGCACAAGGAGCGAGTGTGTTGAAGATATAATTAAGTAAATATAAGTGTGCTTTCTCTGATCGCTTTAACTTTTAGATGAGATAATCACACATTTAACAGCAAAATGATCGAATTTCATTAGATGACATTGGGATAACTTTGTTCTGCAACATGAAACTCTATCTTTTTATTAAGAAGTATCATATTTTTAGCAAAATGTATTTATTTTGCCAAAGTTATTGATGTCACAGCTTGAGATGAAAATCCCTACATTCTAATATGCTTAACCAATTTTATTCTTCCTTATTCGTAAATTTAGCTTAATATACCTATTTTAGGCAAACACTATACTATTCCATGTTATTTCTCAAGCCAATACAAAGAATATTTTTTCTCTTTTCCCCCTTTTTTCTATTTTTATTACTGTTCTTCTCCTGCTTTAGAAAAAATATTACACCCAAGCAAAGGAATATATACTGATGCCTTCTGCCAACCATCAGTTGCATGCTAAATCTTCCTTTTCCAGAATATGATTAATCCGCTTCTTGCTTAATTTCTTCTTATAATTATCTCTGGCGTTTGGATTTGGAAAATAATTAATTGAAAACAGTATAGTTTTTTTCATGTAGATGAAAATAAAAAAAAGAACTTGTATGCTTATATTACCTTTTGATAAAATACTCGTGAAAGTTTTTAAGAAAATTTACCTTTGGATTGTTTATGATTTCCAGTGTTGTGAAGAGCGTGAAGCGAGGAAAAGCGTCAACCCTCATTTCGCTTAAAGCGAGAAGCGAAGCGCTCGCTTTTTTGAAGTGAAGCGGAATTTTAAAAAATAAATTAAAATAAATGCTACATAGACAACACATGTAATTGTAAGCAAATGTTCAATACTTCAATGTAAAGGATATAAAAATTAGAGGAAGGACAGTTTTCTCTGTTAAAAACTGGGCAGAGAAAGAAGAACCCAAGGATTGGCATCAATTTTGAGAAAGAACCTAAGGTAAACAAAAATTTCGCCAACATTTCGCTGCTATTTGGACGTTGAAACAGTGAAAGAAAAAGAAAAAGAAGAAGAATGAGAAGAAGAAGAAGAAGGAGGAGGAGGAGAACTTGAAGTTGAAGTTGAAGAAGAAAAACCCTAGTCTAATGCTCTCAGATGCTCTGCTTTAAAACCCTAGTTGCTATTGTTCGTTTAATAAAAGACAGAACAACTTCGTTTTTAATTAAATAGTCTGGGTCTCTTTAAAAACAAAGAAGCGGTCGCTTCCTTCGCATCGCATCGCTTGGTCGCTTCTCGCTTTTTAGTGGGAAGCGGTCGCTTTTTTATACCTGAGTCGCTTCACCCTTGTGAAGCGGGCACTGAGTCGCTTCGCATAGCTTCTCGCTTAAAGCGAGGAAGCGAGCGCTTTTTTAATCACGGATGATTTCTAAGTAACCATTCATTTTTCTGATTTAACCATTCAGTATTTGAGTCTTGGTTGATAGAGTTACTCAATACTTGTGCTGGTCGGAAGGTAGCAAGTATCTGGTAATATAGTCGAGGCGCAAGCTGTCCCGACATCAACGTCTATATATATATACACGGGGCTAGACTTTCAGCTCCTAGAAAAAATTCGAAAACTTTTCTAATCAAAAGAGGATAAGATGCACACACTTATTAACAACAGAAATTGGATATATAGAATGATAGAATCTTGAGCAACCAACAATAAAATGGAACCGATGGTTCCACATAAAAGAAAATATATACGCGAGTTTGCAAAACAATTTACTTGCTTTTTATTGTTTGTTGATTCCCTGTTGGAATAATGTAATGTTGCAACTTGCTAAACTTTATAGAATGAGGCTACGATTTTTTTAGATTTATAAATCCTATACACAATTACCAGATTGGGTAATTTTCAAGGCAAGAAATCGTATGTGTGTAAAACAAAAATGAAATTGGACAGCAGTAGACACAAATTATATTACAAAAGTAGATAGTGAGTCAAATATACATGAAAGAAATAGGAAACAAAGGATTATTGGGTTGGACCAATTAGTACCAGTTAATGAAGGATTATTGGGTTTGAACCGAGTTTCTTGGAATCAAATCACGGCCGTTAAATTAAATTCCCCGAGCAAATTGATGCTAATTATAGTGTAGCATAAATTGGTAAAAGTTCCATAATAATAAAAATAATATGCTCAACAAACCTGTAACATCTGTAAGTCGCTTTATTATCAACTACTATCGTCTTCTCACTTATTTGGCTTTTTTTCATTTATTAAGAGTCAATTTGATTTACTTTCAGGCCAAGTCAGAGTAAGTAAATACATTTTATTGAGGTTAAAAGTAGTATAAGTTAGGATAATCTTAGTAGTTCAGTTAGTTGTCTAACTTAATTTTCATCTTGTTGGTGAGAGTTCGATTTCCTACCTTGTAAAAAAAAAAAAAAAAGTAGTATAAGTTGCATTCCTCCTTATCAATTTGGTGCGGAAACTACATTTTATAATTTTTGGTTAAATTTTACCTACTTTGAATCTAGGAAAGGCAAAAATAAAAAGGCCAAAACTTTTGGGACAAAGGAATATATTTCATGCTTATCGTTCATATATTATCCTACTACACAAGTGAGGTCTTTCTAAGTTTCGTGCAAGGGACAGATCAAGAATTTAAAGTTGTAGGTTATGCTTTACAATTCTACTACATTCTGTTTAATTTTTACTAGTTTTTAAATCTATTATTTGTATATACAAAGTCTAAGCCAAAGCTATTGGATTCGGATGAACCAGTACCTCCTTCATTGGCGCCTTCGCTGTTTCATTCCTGTCCAAGTTGTATATCAGTGTTTGCATGCTCTGCTCTGCATTAGAGAATGCTATTGATATATCCAGTGAGGTTCAGCGCATTTGTAGAAGTTTGAGTTTTTGGCACACGAAGAGCGCGATAATAGATCGGGAAAGGTGTGAACTTTATTATATGTTAGTTTAAATTGGCATGAAATGAGTAATAGAGAAAAGTGAATAAATATATTTGTATTTGCATAATATTGGCACGAGAAGAATTCAAATTGAGTAACTTGATGAGTGGGGATTCTTATAGCGGACCCCAACTTATGCACAATAGTACTTGTAATTCTGATGGTGTACTATCATCTCAGTTTTGTCTGGATTTTCTTGGTTTACTAGACCTCAGAAATGAATACATCATTATCACAGATAAGGCAAAACAATATAAAGGTTTTTTGGTGTAGTTTATAGTGTTGTGTTTCTTTTTCCAAGAACATGCATTTCTTTTTATAACCTGAATCCTCTTCGGATAGTTATATTTTGCTACTAGTAAATGATTTCATGTTCTTTGTGGAACTTATTTTTCGAGGAAAATGCTTTCACTGAAGATAAACTCTTGAGGTTTCTATAACTCTTGCTCCATGCTTTCGGAAACTCAAAAACTTACAGATTTTTTATTTGTGTCCATCTTACTCAAAACATAAAAGGGGAGCAACGGTAAAGTTGTCTCTGTAGGTCACAGGATCGAGCCGTCGAAGCAGCCACTAATGCTTGCATTAGGATAGGTTGTCTACACCACACCCCTTGGGATGCGGCCCTTCCACGGACTCTGTGTGAACAGGGGATGCCTTGTGTACCAGACTGCCCTTTTTTTACTCAAACATATCAATGCAAGTTGTTTATTAAGGTGGAGACCGGCTCTTCTAGCTCTAATTGCATATGAAATTAATGAGATCTTTTTGGACATGGGAATTTTCTAAGGGTACATGAGTATTGTTCAACAGTTTCTTCGATACAGGAAAAGCCAATCCATTTACATATCAATCCAAAATGTTCGTTAAATCAAGAACTAATATGACGGAACCAACAAATGCAGCAGCAACAATGAGAAAAGAAGGACCGAGAAATTAAGAGCAGCCCAACTCTCTGGACAATTCTGCAGAGCTGGGGATTTTGAGCCGATTGGGTTGGAACATTGGAGATGGAGGAAATCCAAATACCAAAAGCAGAGACTCTGTCCAAAATGTTGTGGAGATTGCATATCTTCCTCTTATTCATATGGCTCTGGCAAAACATGCCTAAGGTATGATCATTATCAGGTACATTAGACTTCACACTCGTCAACTTCCTCGTGTTCCTGAATCTTTTCGCTATGCTTAATATTCTTGTACCACTTAGCACATGCAATATAAGCAACCAAATCTATTAATGTCAAACCAGCTAATAGAAAATAGAATCTGTCTAAATGACCCTTGTTAAGGTTTCCTGGTATCCATCCCGGCATGTTGTCTGTTGCTGATATTTTCATCACTATGCTCACAAGGAAGCTACTCACGTAGTTCCCTAATGATATCGATGTCATGCATAGTGCACTTCCAAAGCTTTTAAGTCCATCGGGTGCTTGTGCATTGAAGAATTCCAATTGGCCTACATACATGAATACTTCCGAAGCTCCTATAAAAGCATATTGAGGGACTTGCCAGAAGATATTAAGAGAGCTTGAGCCTTCACAATGTTTGCAGTCATTGCTCGCATACTTTAGCCTGAAGCACTCCACAATTCCTGCTGAAAGCATAGCCATTACTGCTATGACTAGTCCAATACCCATCCTTTGAAGTTCAGTTAGCCCGGTGTTATCACCCTTGCACTTCTTAAACCTACTGACTAGTGGATTAAGAACTCTGCGGTTTAGAAATATGACGCCTGCTACACTAAGGATGTCAAATGTAGACATGCTTGCTGCTGGAATCCTGAAGTTTGCTATTGTAGTTTTCATGGCATCGCCTTGCTCGACAAACAGCGAGGCCATTTGGGTGAAAACTACAGAGTAGATAATGGTACATAGCCAAATTGGCAGCAGTCTCAAAATGCATTTAACCTCCTCAACTTGTGAAATAGGACAGAGGTGCCACGGGTTGTGATCGCCCTGCTTCTGGTCGTCAAGTTCCCTTGATGTCACCACAGCTGCTCTGTCCAAGAATCTGCAACATGAAAAATCTAGTTTAGTGCATTATAGAATGGCAAATAGACTAGTCATCAATAATAAACGAATGACAGAGTCAGGTCATAAATTTGAGATATTTGTAGACATAGTGGATTGAACTCCTAAGTGTATTTCTGCTTACTTGAAACCGTGGGTGTGTAGCATTTTTCTACCACCAGTTGTGTTGTCGTCGTCGTCTTCCCCTTGGTAGAAGTCATCTTCATTTTCTGGTGTCTCTAATCTACTCTTCTTTGTTGCTGCAGCTAAAACTTGAGCAAACCTTGCAAGAGGATTGCCACTAGACTTGAAGTGTCTGTACCTAGCAGTGCCTCCAAGAAAGAGCATTAATGCTGCAAAAGCCGAGGCTGCAGATGCCCAAAAACCAAGAGCCCACATTCCTTCATCTTCAAAGTAGTCTAAAATAGTGTTGGAGAAGAGCGACCCGAGGTTCATGAACAAGTAGAAATAGCTGAAGAAGGCAACTTTAGATTGAGACTCCCTCGGATGCTGCTCGTCAAACTGATCAGCCCCAAAGGTAGCAATATTGGGCTGATAACCTCCATATCCTAGTGCAATCATGTAGACAGAGATATAGAATAGACCAACCCCCATGGTTGAATGTTCTCCGCATAGAGTCGTTCGATCCCCACAACCTTTAGGTTTGAGCAAGTAGAGTTGTGATGCTAGTGCTAGTAATGCCAATCCCTGTCAATGAAGTTCCAAACTTAGTAAGGGCAAGATCAAGGACTATTACATTCAGAGGCGAATTCTGAATTTAAACTTGATAGCTTCTAACTTTTCTTAACACTAATGTCTATGTACTTTTGAAATTATGGATTCATTATACGTTTTGTGTCGAAAATACTAAGTTCAGATGAACCAGCTAAACATCAGAAGTATGATAGGAGATAATGGATACTTACAGTTACATAGATGACTTGAAAAATGGCACATGTTTTGAATCTTCCCCAGTAAGAGTCACTAAGAAAAGCACCAACAAGAGAGCATATATAGACTGTGCCAGTCCATTTGCTAACACTATTAGCAGCATCAGCATTGTTTTCTTTCAGCACTCTTGTCAAGAACAACACCAAATTCACTCCAACTCCAAAAAATGCTAGAGTTGCTAAAGCTTGATTCACTACATTATCAATATGGAAACAAAATGTCAATTAAAGAAGAAAACAAAGAAGTGAAAGTATTAAACTGCTTTTAAGAGACAAAGTAAATGAAATTGGAGTGGTGTTCAAATTTCAATTGAAATAATAAATTATATTTATTTTGTTATTTTTATAAAATTAATGAGTTAAGTTATTCAACATACATGCACTCATCGTTCTCGCTAAGGTTTGCCCCTTCGCATGGGATTTGCCTAGACTCAGCACTGAGGTTTGACCTGCCTAATCGGAACTATCTAAACTCAGTTGAACTCTGAGCCACCATCGGCAAGGCTGACACAAGAGTGACTCTGATACCATCTGTAACAGCTAGCACGCTAGTGATATTGTCCGTTCTGAATCTATGTGCTCACGGGTTTAAAACGCGTTACTAGGGTCTAGGACTTGTTATACCCAGTATCCCTCTTGTATTTTATCGATGTGAGACCATGTCTATAATTTGAGGTGTTACAAATATAATGTCAATTTTTTTTTATATATATATAATAGTCAAAAGGAGCAGTAACCTAACTTGCACAATTTTTTTTTTCTTTTTTTAAGGTTACATCACAAGGCAAAAGGTTGGGGATAAGTGAAATTCCATATCACCATAATTAGCCCCTCCCCCACTATTCAAGAATCAAAATTTTGTCAAGGATGACGTGGCAGTCCCACAACATCGTATCATGGGTTTATGTTAGGTATGTCTTTTCCTAGAAACTGCATGGTTTTCTTGTCACTTCCTTATCCTTCCTCTGTCTTCCACAGGATTTTGGCTATTAAGACAACACCACCCTATCCGAGGAGGTCTCTCTAGGAGGGAGCCTCGAATCTAACACTAAACTTATTTTCGTATAACCTATAGATCACGGGTTCGATTCCTGAAATTATCTAATACTGCTTGCATTATATTAGATTGTCTATATTACATTATTTGAGTGTGGCTTTTTCTCGAACTCTGCATGAGTACGAGATGCTTTATACATCGGATTGTTCCCCGTCCAACTTATAACTTATTTTAGTTATTGTGTTCTATATTTAAATATTACACATGTTTAATAAAAAATCTAGTGCAAATATAAAATTTTAACAAAGTTTTTGAATTCGTTTACGTAACTATAGTTCCGCCCTGATCCCCTCCACCCCACACCCGAGGTGGATCTATTCTATTAGGGGTTGGCTCAGCCTAACTCAATCACTTTTACTTAAATACTTTCTCCGTTTTAATTTATGTGAATTTATTTGATTGGGCACGGAGTTTAAAAAAATATAGAAGACTTTTGAATTTGTGGTGTAAAATGAGGTATATATATTTTGTGTGACTATAAATCATTGCATAAAGGTAAATTATTTCTAAATAAGAAAAGTGATCATTTTTTTGGCACGGATTAAAAAAGAAATAAGTTCACATAAATTGAAATGGAGAAAATATTATATTTGCAATAAAAAAATTATTAAATATTTATAAATATTTAATTACGAAACTAATAACTAAGACTAGCTATAGATTATATGATAAATTTAGAACTCATAAATTTCAAATTGGAAATTCGTTTACGCCTCACCCCCTAGCTTAGATATGCCAAAACCTAGGTATCTATGTATTTGAAAGCTGTCAAATAGTGCCTAGCAATAAGACCTGGTCTTTTGACACATGTTTTGGTTAGTTTTACTGTAAAGTATTAGGCTTTGGCTTTTTCAACCTCTTGTCATTTTCCCTTTCCAACATATATGATAGCTGGCTTCATTTATTACCTCACCTTATCAACCTTTCTTTTTCTTTGTTTTTCTCCCACCAACAGAAAAAAAAAGCTCTACGTCGGTTAAAATCAGTGAAGTGAATATTACTTGTTATTTATGTAATAGTATATTTTTCTTGTTTAATCTGTCTAAAAAGGAATAATAATTTTTAATATTTAAAAGAAAATTTATTTAAAAATTTTCATTTTAGTTTATTTATAGCCAATAAAAATATTTATAACTTTATTTTTAGATCACAAAGTTTAAAATTCTTTATTTTTAAACTTCATACTCAATCAAATAATAACACATAAAAATGAACCGGAAAGACTACATGTTAGGAATGTTAAGAGAGTTGGGTCTAACTCAATCGGAAAAGTTATTTCAAGTGATAAGAATTGATTTGAATTATATAAATAGATCTAGTTTATATACTTAATTGATACTATAAGATTCTAATTACAGTCTATACTCTCATGACTGTACATGCTGAACGTAGAATAATATAACTTGAGTAGCTCTAACGGTAAGATAAGGTGGGTTGCTCTGATGGTAAGCACCCTCCACTTCCAACCAAGAGGTTGTGAGTTCGAGTCACCCCAAGAGCAAGGTGGGGAGTTCTTGGAGGGAAGGATGCCGAGGGTCATTTGGAAACAGCCTCTCTATCCCAGGGTAGGGGTAAGGTCTGCGTACACACTACCCTCCCCAGACCCCACTAGTGNTCACTTTTACTTAAATACTTTCTCCGTTTTAATTTATGTGAATTTATTTGATTGGGCACGGAGTTTAAAAAAATATAGAAGACTTTTGAATTTGTGGTGTAAAATGAGGTATATATATTTTGTGTGACTATAAATCATTGCATAAAGGTAAATTATTTCTAAATAAGAAAAGTGATCATTTTTTTGGCACGGATTAAAAAAGAAATAAGTTCACATAAATTGAAATGGAGAAAATATTATATTTGCAATAAAAAAATTATTAAATATTTATAAATATTTAATTACGAAACTAATAACTAAGACTAGCTATAGATTATATGATAAATTTAGAACTCATAAATTTCAAATTGGAAATTCGTTTACGCCTCACCCCCTAGCTTAGATATGCCAAAACCTAGGTATCTATGTATTTGAAAGCTGTCAAATAGTGCCTAGCAATAAGACCTGGTCTTTTGACACATGTTTTGGTTAGTTTTACTGTAAAGTATTAGGCTTTGGCTTTTTCAACCTCTTGTCATTTTCCCTTTCCAACATATATGATAGCTGGCTTCATTTATTACCTCACCTTATCAACCTTTCTTTTTCTTTGTTTTTCTCCCACCAACAGAAAAAAAAAGCTCTACGTCGGTTAAAATCAGTGAAGTGAATATTACTTGTTATTTATGTAATAGTATATTTTTCTTGTTTAATCTGTCTAAAAAGGAATAATAATTTTTAATATTTAAAAGAAAATTTATTTAAAAATTTTCATTTTAGTTTATTTATAGCCAATAAAAATATTTATAACTTTATTTTTAGATCACAAAGTTTAAAATTCTTTATTTTTAAACTTCATACTCAATCAAATAATAACACATAAAAATGAACCGGAAAGACTACATGTTAGGAATGTTAAGAGAGTTGGGTCTAACTCAATCGGAAAAGTTATTTCAAGTGATAAGAATTGATTTGAATTATATAAATAGATCTAGTTTATATACTTAATTGATACTATAAGATTCTAATTACAGTCTATACTCTCATGACTGTACATGCTGAACGTAGAATAATATAACTTGAGTAGCTCTAACGGTAAGATAAGGTGGGTTGCTCTGATGGTAAGCACCCTCCACTTCCAACCAAGAGGTTGTGAGTTCGAGTCACCCCAAGAGCAAGGTGGGGAGTTCTTGGAGGGAAGGATGCCGAGGGTCATTTGGAAAACAGCCTCTCTATCCTAGGGTAGGGGTAAGGTCTGCGTACACACTACCCTCCCCAGACCCCACTAGTGCTAGGGTAGGAGTAAGGTCTGCGTAAACACTATCCTCCCCAGACCCCACTAGTGAGATTATACTGGGTTGTTGTTGTTGTTGTAGCTCTAACGGTATATACCATGATTGAACTAATAAAAGAAATTAATTAAGCAGATGCAGATATTACTAGTACTTTATGTCATTTTCTTAATCAAAGATAAATACTAAGAATTTTCTAATATGATTAATTTCAGGAATAAAAGCTTACGTAGAATCATAATTCCAGCCACCCATTTCCCACTTGTTTCTCTGATTGCTGGCTTTCCATTAAGATCAATAGTTCCATCCTTAGTGCAATCCATTTCTTCCCCTTTCAACTTCACCTGATGATCATATATAATAAAGTTCCAAAAAGAAAAATAAATTAAAATAAAGATATATAGTTAGCTTAACAAGCTTTAATATAATTAAAAAAAACTATATACTATGGGGTCACCTAAAAGTAATATTGATAACTTGAAAAACAAAAAGCATATTACGTGCGCCTATATCATGGTAAAACATACTGATAGTGTAAAATTCTGTCATAAGAATCAAAGATTGGTAAATGGTACGCACTAGGAATAAGAACAAATCTTTCTATTTTTTTGGGTGATATATATAACTAACAATCTTTATGAAAATTATTAAGAGAATGAACGGGAGCGTTGGAGCAACAACAATGTTGTCTCTTTAATAGGTCACGGGTTCGAGCAGCGAAAACAGTCGCTAATGCTTGTATTATGGTAGACTGTCTATATTACACTCCTTAAAGTACAGTCCTTTCCGGACCAAACATAAATGTGTGATACTTTACGTATCGAGTTGCCCTTTATTAAGAGAAAGAAAATAGAGATACGATGTCTAGATTGTGAGTACTAACCTCTTTTGAGAGTTCCAAGCATGCCATTGATATTGACTCTAAGATTTGCTTAAAATATTTGGTATTAATGAGTGTTATCAATGGTGGAGATGAAGAGAAGAACCCAAGAAAGAAAAGAGAGTTGAGAATAAATGCAAGTGAGTGAAAGTATATATAGAAGTTTGAGAGATGATAAGTGGAAGGTGGAGATTAAAGGATTTTTTTAGGAAGAAAAAAAAAAGGAATAGGCACAAGACCAAATTTTGTTAACATGATGTTTTGGACGCAAGTATAGGTTACTTTTTGTTTGTGATTTAACACATCAAATTACCTAATATTGAGGGTCCATTTCAATATTTTTTCTTGCCTCTCAATTGGTTGAAAGTTGATTTGACACATGAAACACTTAGTGTAATGCTCTGTGGAATGATTTGGAGACCTATTTTTTAAAGGGTGGGCAAACTTTGATTTTGATCACTTTATTAACCTTATTTTGCTTTAACTAAGCATGAGAAATTATTAGTCTTTTCCTCTTATGTTTCACAAATTTATGTGTTTTTAGCTAGTTTTTTCACGCTTATGGTCTTGACAATTTACGAAAACAGTCTTCCTACCTTCACAAGGTAGGAGTAAGATCTACGTACGACCCTTCTCAGACTTTACTTATGAAAATTCATAGGATATATTATTATTATTGTATGGTATTGACAATTTATAACTATACGATCCTGAATAGCACGAGCATGTTGTGGAAGATCCCGAGATGTTTAATGAACTGTTAACTTGTTCCAAATCAAGCGTGTTCGCAAATTGCATATTAGGGAGCTGGATGATCTTCAAGAATTGATTAGAAGGTGTTTGGAAAATCATTTTGTTGATTCAAACAAAGAATTTAGAATATTATGTTTGGTTGCTTGGGGACATTTTAGAACAAGACTTTTGCAACCAAACGTAAGTATAGAATAATATATGTCGAGTTTTGCAGCATCTTGAACTTGGGGTTCAACTATGTTAAGTAGGGGTATACATGGACCGGGTTGGTTGGATTTTTATCAAAATCAAATCAAACCAACTATATCGGTTAAGATTGGTTCGGTTTTATCGGGTTTTCGGAGTTTTTTTGTTACATGAATATTATTTCAGTCTTAATTTATTAAATTTTTGATAAATAAATATATGTTTAGTAAAAATTTAAAAAATTGACAAACATATGATCTATTAAAATATTCTTATGGGAGAATTTTCTTTATAATATATGATAGTTTTTTAGTCATATGACAATAATTTTTCGTTGATGTTCACTTTCAAGGTTAACCGAATCTAATAATTAAAACATAAAAACCAACATGATACCTAAATAATGATATGTTCTATTTAATTTTAAATTATCGAAGACCACTTCAAATTCGAAAAAGATATAAAAATTTAATAGATATTGGCATATGAATATGAAAGAATAAAGAGATTAATGTATTTCAGTAACACTTGATAAGGAAATAAGCATACAACCCATTATTTAAAGTTAATAAAAGTGGAGCACTTCATATTTATCCCATAAGAGAATCGCAAATATTTCTATCGATTTTAAAAAAAAAAAAAAATTCTATAAAAAGCCTTAAAAGTATATTATAAAATTATATATTTATATGTCGGTTTGGTTCGGATTTGTTTTACTGGATACCAAATCAAATCAAATCAAACCAATCCTAATCGGGTTTTTTTAATCGATTTGGTTTGATTTTTTGGTTTGGTGCGATTTTTCGGTTCGGTTTGTACACCCCTATAGGTTAGAGAAGGATAAGATTCCATATTATGTGCTAATTTCACTTGATGACATTGGAATAGCGTTGTTCTGTCCAAATGGAGATATGAATCTCTAAAAATGGTAGATCGGTGCACTAAGCTCTCGCTATGCGTAGGGTCCGGGGAAGGCCGGACCACAAAAGACATGAATCTCTGATTCTTATTTAGGATTGTCGATTTTATTTTTTAGCAAAATTAATTTTGCCAAGGTTATTGTGCCCCAACTTATTGATATAAAAATCTCTCACGCATTCTAATATGTTGAATCATTTTTTCAATAATCGCGGTGTTTGTGTTAACTTGTGCGTACTTTGATTTCTCCCACCAGCATATGTACCGAATGTCCATCAAACTTGAACAGAAAAGAAAACAAAACCACTTTTATTCTTCCTTCTTTGCAAGTGTATCCCAATTTTAAGCAAACTGCCGTAAAACTTTAGCTGAGGGTCTATTGGAATTTAGAAATAATATTTCTACCTTTACAAGGTAGAGATAAAATTTGTATATACACTACTCTTTCGATATCTCACTTATAATATTTCGCTAGATTTATTGTTATTATTATTGTTGTTGTTGGGGTAAAATTTTCCCTAGCTTTGTAACCTCAAGGTGTCAAAAAAATCTTCCCACAAATTCCAATATGCCAAAAACAGTTCCCCATGTCTCAGTTCAGATAATGTGAGTTAGTAGTGTGGTTTTAGCCACACAAAGTCTTGAATCACTATCTTTAGACGGATCAATTTTGCAAACACCACATCTTAATTTTTTCTTTGTCTTCTTAAATAATTAAGACAGTATCCGGACTAGATATTGTGCATTTCGATTGTTTCACTAAGTACATGTTATCTCTTATCAGCATAGATAACAAGTAACTCTACTCACTAGGTAAAGACATGCATTTAAGTAACAATGAACGTCCTGAGTGCATGGTTTACCCTTTCCAAAATCGACCATGTGTGGATTTTGCTAAAATTTTGTGTCAAATTATTTTTCATTTAGTGTTTCTTCGATAGGCACAAGGAAAGAGAAAAAGAACAAGATATTGTGTCCTGAGAATAAAGTCGTTTGTCAGGGTTAGTCTTACCTTTTTATATGGTGAATGAAATCGCCTTTGTCAGAGTCTATTTACCGTTCAATATGAGATTTCTTGTAAGAATTCAAATTTTGTTAGGCTGCAATACGAGTACTAGACACTGGCTGGGAGACCAAAAAGAAAAGAAAACAAGATATTGTTTAAGAGTTAGGTATATTATTAGTTCACAAAAAGAAAAGTTTAATTAGGAATTTGTTTTTAGTGTGATAACTTTTTGACTTTTAACAGCTGGAGCCTGGATTCAGTGTCAAAATCCTGTAATTGGCTTTTCCCATCTCGAGTGGTTAACAAGAAAGAATGTTTAAGCAGATCTAGTTGTGGAAAAGCTGTCATTAAAACTTTGTTCACAATTAGTGATAAGTTAAATTATAACTTAATTATCATCATATATAGTTTGGTAAAAGGCTAACGCGATATAAGAAGCACATCTTCTAAGGGAATTTTATAAATTTAAGTTATATACAATAAAACGACCAATATATATTTTTCGTTTTTCCTTGGAAAATCATGTACGAGATTAAGTTTTGTTTACTGATAATTTATGAATTTTTTTATTATAGCACTAGCATGTACGTAGCCCTTCATAGCTAACTTGAAATAGAATACAATAACCTGTTACTACTTACTAGTTAATTCATTATGTAAAATAATTTATATTGTTAGTGTATATGATTTGAATCAACTACTCACATACTTGTTAACGACAGAATATAAATTAGATACATAAAGATAGAATCTTGAGCACCTAAATAAATGGTACTAATAGTAATTCCACATAAATAAAAGAGAATATATAAAAGGGAATGTATCTGAGAAAAAAAAATGAAATATGGGACAGCAGACATGTAATTGACACAAATTAAGTCACAAATAGTAGATAGCCAAATATAAATGATAGAAAGGGAATGGCGTAGCCCGATTAGTATCAGCTAGTAATACCAATTTAGTAAGTAATCATGAGAGAAACAAAGAGATAATTATACCAAGTTGATATAGAAAAATCCGAGCAAGAATGCCACTGATGCGAGATATTTTGTGCACCGAGTTATTTTATATATTACGCGTTTGAGACATAGAAGCAGTCACTAATGCTTGCATTAGGGTAGGCTGTCTACATCATACCCTTTAGAATGAGACCATTTTCTGAATCCTGCGTGAACACGAGATACTTTGTGCAATGAACTATTTTTTTTTTACATCAAAGAATATGAGCTAGAACTTTTAGTACAGATTCGATCCGAGCTCTCTTATTGAAAATTCTCATTGTGTTCATGTGCGGTTAGAGAAGTAAAATGGTTAACGTCCAACTCGAGACAAAGTGATGTATAACAAGATTCTTGATATATACTCCATCCGTTTTAATTTATCAATCTTACTCTTAATTTATTTCTGTGATGACCCAAAATATCATCTTTAAATTTAATAATTAATTCTCTGTTTTAAGATCTCGAAAAAGCACTATTTATCATTACTCGACTTGCGTGCACAGTCCGTAAAATTTTTCGAAAAGTTTTTATGTGAAAATGGATTAAAATATAAATTAGAGCTTTAAAACTCAACTGAGTTGACTTTGGTCAATATTTTGAGCAAACAGACTCGGATCAGCATTTTGACAGTTCTGGTTGGTCCGTATGTGAATTGGGACTTGGGCATATGCCCGAAATCAAATTCCGAGGTCCCTAGCCCGAGATATGAAATTTTGATGAAAAATTAAAAAGTTTAAGTTCAAATAGTGACCGGATATCGAATTATGTGCAAACGACCCCTGAATAGAATTTTGATAATTCCAACAGCTCCGTATGGTAATTTTGGACTTAGGAGCGTGATCGAAATTTTATTTGGAAGTCCGTAGTGGAATTAGGCTTGAAATGCCGAAAGTTGAATTTTTGGGAAATTTGACCGAGGGGTTGACTTTTTGATATCGGGGTCGAAATCCAATTCTGAAAATTTGAGTACCTCTGTTATATCATTTATGACTTGTGCGCAAAATTCGAGGTAAATCGGACGTGATTTGATAGGTTCCAGAGTCATTTGTAGAAATTAGAAATTTTAAAGTTCATTAGGCTTGAATCTATGTGTGATTCATGTTTTAGCGTTGTTGGATGTGATTTGAGGATTCGACTAAGTTCGTATGGTGTTTTAGGACTTGTTGGTATGTTTGGTTGAGGTTCCGGGGGCCTCGGGTGTGTTTCGGATGCTCAACGGGACATTTTTGGACTTAGAGAAGTAGTAGATTTTTCTGGTTTTTGTTGCAGAAGTTTGTTCTTCGCGTTCGCGAAGGCGTGGTCAGTGGAAGCATCGCGAACGCGAGGAGTAGGACGCATTCGCGAAGAGTGTTTTCTGAGTGTGAGATTTTGTTCTTCGCGTTCGCGAAGGGGAGGACGCGAAGGTATGGTCTGTGTGTGCATCGTGAACGCGTGAGTGGCGTCGCGTTCGCGAAGGAGAGCGAGGCAGCTGGGAACCCCAGTCTTTTGTTCTACGCGTTCGCGAGATAAGGGACGCGTTCGCGAAGGTCTGAGTTATCAAAGCTTCACGTTCGTGAAGCGTTGGTCGCGTTCGCGAAGAGGAAAGTTGGGCAGCACATTTTTGTGCTTCGCGAACGCGAGACAAGGGTCGCGTTCGCGAAGAAGAAACCACTGGACAAAATGTTTTAAGTTCAGAGTCCATTTTTAACGATTTGAAGCTCGTATTGTGGCGATGTTTGAGAGATTTTCAGAGAAAACGTTGAGGTAAGTGTTCTTAACTCAATCTTTGTTAGATTACCCGAATCTATCACTATTTTTAACAATTAATTGATGATTTAAGTTGGAAAAATGCGAAAACCCTCTTGGATAGATTTGAGGATTTGAGGGTCGAACTGTTATTGAAATTTAGTAATTTTGGTATGGTCAGGCTCGTGGTTGATTGGGCGTTCATATTTCGTAACTTTCGTCGGATTCTGAGACGTGGGCCCCACGGGCCATTTTTGAGTTAATTGCGAATTTTTATTGAAAAAATATAGTATTTTCTTATAGAATTAATTCTATAATTTTTGTTGACTGTATCGAATTATTTATGACTAGATACAAGTCGACCGGAATCGAAAAATCGAGAAAAAAATATATTACTTGGTTAAATTGGAGCAAGTCGAGGTAAGTGACTTGTCTAACCTTGTGTGGGGGAAATTTTCCTAGGATTGGTATTAATTGTAATGTGATAAAAGTCGTGTACACGAGGTGACGAGTGTGTACACGGACTAAATATGAAGGATTATGTGTTCAAATTATGAAGATCACTGTTGCATATTAATTAAATTATTAAATCTTGTTATATTCTCCATTATTGATTTGATTTGTATATCTTATTTGCTTGACCTTTTCCTGCTAATTATTTTATCTGTTTAATTGAAACTTAGTTTCTTTTATACTGTGCATTATTTGAAGGTTGATTTTTTTTAAATTAAATGTTATTAATATGAAGTATTTGACATTTCTAAATTTGATATTGAAGCAACGTATTAAAGATTTTGAAATATTATTTTCCTGAATTATTTATTCCTGAATATTTCGTAAGATATTTGGTACTCATTGTGATGGAGCCGTGAGCTCTTTATTTGTGAAAAAATATTATTGTTGGATTATTTTGGCATGAGCCGTGAGCTCTTTATTATTGAAAAATATTGTTGTTGATTTATTTTTGAAAAATTGAAATATTGGGTACTTGAGGTGCAAATTATGATATATTGTGATATTGATACGCATGCGGTGGTATAAGGTCTGGGTATTGAAACGCATGCGTTGAGATAAGGGTGGCTTGATACGCGTGGCTAGTAGGGGTGACTACTAGAAGTCATGCGGTGTGATAAGGGTGACTAAAACACGGGATGCTATTTCGGAAAAAATATTTTCTTTAAATAAATTGTGAAGGCTCCCACGGTGATATAAGAAAGTGAGATATTGTGAATTTATTTATGATTTTGGAGTACGAGGCGGTACCTCGGTAGTTCCCTTGTTGATATTGATTTATGGCCATAGTTGACTTCGATTAATTGTTGTGATTTTCATAAAGCTGAAAGGAATTCTGTTTTGATTCCAAGAGATATTATTTGCAATTATTTGGTGTCATTAAATGTGACATACTATTTGATTCATTTCCATAATCATTTTATCTTATTAAATTGTTTAAAACATTTTTTCATATCATTATCTATTCTCCAGTAGGGCCTGACCTGACCTCGTCACTACTCTACTGAGGTTAGGCTTGGCACTTACTGGGTACCGTTGTGGTGTACTCATACTACGCTTCTGCACATCTTTTTGTGCAGATCCAAGTACATCTTACCAGTCTAGACATCAGTGAGTTACCTGCGCACGAAGACTTCAAGGTATATCTGCCAGCGTCCGCAGACTCCGGAGTCCCCTTCTATCATTTTATGTTACTTCCTTATTTTTCTTTAGACATTGATACATAGAAACATTGAGAATAAATTTTTAGAAGCTTGTGGCTTATTTCTACCGGGTTTTGGGAGTTGTAATTATTTGAATTGTAGTTTACTTATTTCAGATATTTATGATATTCCGCATTGATAGGCTTACCTAGTCTTAGAGACTAGGTGCCATCACGACCTCCTACGGAGGAAATTTGGGGTCGTGACAGTTTCATTATGAATGCTGCTTTTTATATTTAGTATATGTTTACCCTTAAAAATGGATAACAATTGAATTTATATGTGATTTTAAAGATATGTGGATTAATTCAATACAAGTGATCAATGACGTTAGATAAGCGGATTAAAGATAAAATAAATAATCAAACAAGTTGTGATGTTAAGTCGGGGCTCGGATCTGAGCTCATTGATTGTTCTGCCCTCGACTCAGAGCCAAAAATGTATGAAGAGTGGTGAGCAAAAATAAGAACTTTGAATAACTTGGAAATAGAGAAAAAAAATCTATATTGCCTTTATGTGCGTGTTACAATGTGTCCATTCAATAAAAACTACTCCTTTTATATAGCAGGAGAGTGTCACCCCTAGTACAATTCTAAAAAAGGTAAAAAATCTTCTTTTTTATTAATCACTGATCCGCTATCGATACGGGCCAAGATCTACGCCATGATATCCGATGGGGGTGCAGATATCATGGCCTTCTGTTGGTCGTGGGTAACCGTTATCGTGTCTTTCGAGGTTTCGGATCTCGTTTCGGGATTGGAGAAGTAATGTTTTATCAATCCCGGTGGCGACCACTCCGTTTGGGACTTAATACGAGGTGTTCCGTCTTTGATTCCGACCCCATATAATTGTGCCTTTGCTTCTTTTGACCCCGTATATGTTATCCTCGGTTTTACTCGTATACAGATAGTCCCCTCATTTCGCAGAGAGTAGGTTTGCCAAAATGATGGGAAACGATAGATGTTCCCCGGTTCCTTCCTTCGTACGTTACAATCGAAACGACAAAGAAGCGGAAATGTCCCATCAGTCATGTCATTCTGACTTCGGACACATGTCAATCATCGACTGGTTGCTCTCGAATGCGAAACGTCGCGTACTGCCCCTATAAAAGCTTCTACCCTTTGATCTTTTTCCACTTTCCGTTCCAAGCTTCCGCCTTCGAATTTTCTAGCTGTTACCAACTCTTTTAAACCTTCATATCTTTATCTTTGATCTTCAAATCTTCATATTTGTTCTTAGGTTCTTACCCAGATCTTTATCCTACCTTCAAATCTTCATACTTTTCTCTTTAGCCTTCAAACTCGTTCCTTCAAACCTTTATACTTTTTCTTTAAGTTTTCAAACTTTCTCAGTTAGTAATGGCTAAAACTTCCAAATCAGTTCCTCAACAAGCTGCCTCTTCGTCTTCTCACCCGGCCATAGGTACTGAGACGACATCGTTTGAAGTAGTTGTTCTCGAGATGGATGCTCCCGAAGAGGGTGCCTCTGAATCGACCCTAGAGCCCCTCATGAAGATCTTTTTTCTCGGGGGCTGCTCAACCCTAGACGACTTCAAAGTCGAGAAGGCCTCGTCCAAACAAGACCGAGGTGATGTGGCATCGAGGTATATATGATTTGTCACCGAAGACACCCTTCCCATTATCCGAGAGGACTGTAACTGGGGAGGTAAGGACGTGGTAGTCCCCGGGCCTGAGGACGACATCACCACTTACGTGAAGAGATATTTAAGTCTTTACACTTATCCCTTCATACTGGCCCCGGTAGACCCAGTTATTTTGGACTTTTGCAAAAGATACGAGGTGTGCCTTGGGAAACTCCACCCGTCTCTTTGGAGGATCCTGATACTTTGCAAATAACACCGAGTCTCGCTGGTTCATCCTTGATAATCTGCTATACCTATACAGTCCCGAATATTTTGAGGGGGACCAATCAAGCTCACTCACCGGGCTAGCAAGGCTCCCTTTTCGAGCATCGACGAGGACCAAGACCGAGGCTGGCAGGGGTGCTTCATTCGAGTGAAGACTGAAGATTTAATACCTCACGAGTTTCTCCCATTCCCCAAGAAGTGGAATGCATCTCGTAAGTGTACCTTTTCCTTAAGTGTCAAGTTTTCTCTGTTCCCCTTCTAACCGTTAGTGTTTGTGACCGTGTAGCTGTTGCTCGGGTTCCCAATGCGGTCTCCCGACTCAAGGAGTGGATCGAAGGCATCTGCAAGCAGATATTGTCTTTAAAGCGCTCGTGGTGCAAACTTTCGAAGGGTCGATGGGAGGCCCGTTCACATGGTAAGGCTCTTCTTAAAATAGTTAATATTATGCCCCGAACATACATAACACTGATCCTTTCTCTTTCCTTCATAGGTTTGCCTAAGACCACAGAACTTAGACTGCTCTTGTCGGTTGATCCTTCCGTTATGGGACAACTCGAGGCTACTGTGGAGGAAAAAAAGAAGAGGAAAAGAAAATCATCGGGCTCGGAGGGGTTCGAGGTAAAGATAAAAAAGAGGTCGGTCACTCAGTCCCGCAAGCCCAAGAAGTATACTGGGTCCCAAGTACCGGACTTTAATTTGCTTTACTGGCTCATGGATGAGCCCGAAGAAGATGATATCTTTGTTACCCACGGATCGACCTTTGCCGGGGAGCAGGCAGCAACCGAGGGGAAGGGTCATGAGGCTCACCTTTCGCCGATCTGAGAGGCTGAGATAGAGATAGGGGCTGAGACCACCGGAGAAGCAGCTTCTGTACCGCAAGAGGTGACCGATATGATAGACATCATGGAGGCGCCCTACTACACTGAATTCATGCTCAAAGAGGCCCAAGCGGGCAAAGAAAAATCAAGTGAAGGGGCAGAAGACCCTCTCCATTCTTTCTTCGAAGGAATGGATACGTCTACATTGGAAGAGTTTTCTGGGCTGGGCCACCTGGAGATACCGAAGAAGGACGTGCCTTCGGAAGATGACGGGACGAGCACAAGCCCAAGATTGGTAAAGCAGTTCCCTGCGTCGAGCGCGAACCCCGAGCGCAAGAGGATGGTCGTTATCACAATCCCGGAAGATGCCCGGGTCATATCCGCTTCGATAGGCGTAGCTAGCTACCTCCTATGCCTGGTAACCAAGGAGGACCAGTCAAAGATGAACGAGGTGGGCACGTCGATCCTCTTCAATGAGGCACGGCAGGCATTGAACCGGGTAAGGTTCTATAACCTGCAAACTCCCCTTATGAACCACTTAAAGTTTCCCTTTGACGTTTCTAACTCATTTCCCTTTCTTTATAGGCTTCAGTGAGCTTCCTTCGGTATCGCTTGGAAGTCAGCCAGCTCGAGGTCAACTTCAAGGAGCAGACCCTAAAAAAGGATTTGTTCAAGCTCCTTAGTGAGCAACAGGACGGGGCCATCAAGGGTCTTCAGGTCGAGCTGGACAGGGCTCAGAAGGAGGCTTCGATCCTGAGGTAGGAACATACCGACCTAGTTGAAAATGTAAAGGTCTTTGACTAACAACACAACCTCACAAGTCCAACAGAAGGTCTACCTGATTGACCAACTCCGAGCCGAGATGAATGAGGTCCAAGCCATGGCTGATGGGTGGAAAAGCAAAATGGACCTTCTGGCTTCGGAGAAGGAAATCGCCAAGGCGAAACTGGCATCGGTAGAGGTCCAACTCCGGGTGGCGAAGGAGAAAGCTGACAAGTGAGCATAGTTAATCTTGGTTGTCACAGAGAGGGACACCCTCGGTGGAGAATATGAGGTAGTGAAGTCGAAGTTGGCTACGACCTCTGCCGATTTCGATAAAATGGTGGCCGAATATAAGCCTGATGTAGAGGCAACCAAAGTTTGCCTAAAGTCAAAGGCCGAATATATAAAGTGGTTATCCCGTAGAGAGACCCCTCGAGGAGATCCACGCTTAAGGCTTTGACCTGACGGCTGAGATCGAAGAAGCCAAAAACTCTGAAGCCGAGGCAAAGAAGCTTTATGAGCCCGAAAACGCCAAAGGCTCTAGGGATTCCGATGGTTCGGAGGGATCCGAAGGCTCCTACGGTTCTGACGAAGAGTCAGACCTTGGTGAAGATTAGACGTAGATGCTTTAGTACTTTTCGTTTGTATATTTTTGTTTATTTTGAGGCCGTTTTTGTTGTTCCTTTGTAAGTATATTCTGGAATATCTAAAATTTTCCCTTTCTAGCAATTCCGAGTCTTTTCTTTTTTAGCATCTTTTAATAATTTCTATTCTTGCAATGTTCCTAATGCCTTAGAACCTCAATCCATGACGAGTAGGATAAAATTTAAAATTGATTTTAAATATTATTACTTGTTGATATTTTAAAATAATAGCATCCAAGGTAGTTATAGGGCATCCAGTTTTTCAAAAGATCGAACGGAGCATGACTTCGATGCAACCTTGTTTGCTCGAGGCTTTAAAACCTTGGTGCGATCGGATGTTTTTTCAAGATGCTTAAGTGATTTTAGATGGTGCTTTTGTTGAGGGTAACCTTTTAGCATGTTTTGAATTTTTTTAAAGGCCTTTCTTTTGATTACGAGCTTCAGACGTCTCCGAGCCATTTTTTAGATGGCCGTAGCCGTTTGTTTTTGCGCACCGTATAATAAGTTTGGTTCCCTTCCCCCACCCCCCCTTCCCGAGATCTAGTAGCCTGGTTCATCCGAACTTCTTTCGGATGACAGTCCCCGAGTAGGGGGTAGCTCTTGGGTTCGAAAGTCCCCGAGTAGGGGTAGTCCTTGGGCTCTTATGATCTGGGGGATTAAGGAGGCAAGATAATGTATAATATCAAGGCGGAACATTCTTTCATTTCAATGTGTAAAGTACATGATAAAAATTTGTATCGTGGCTAAGGTGGGCTAAGTCGGCACGGTTCTTATGATTGTTTGGCCTTTATAATGTATCCTAACCGCTGAGCCTTAACTACTCAAGTACGAAGTATCCTCCCTTCCTTGCTAAGAACCTTAACCCGAGGATGATGGCCCCCAATATTCGAGGTCGAGCCTGAGAGGGCTCAGATACTGTTGATGCGCAATGAAGACCAATTGACTCCGGTTTGAGTCCGACTTCGAATCTAAGTTAGCACGTTTTACTGTTGCCTCGCTAAAAATCTTGACGAAAAACCCATTTTGGGACAAAACTGGTTCAAGGGAAAAAGAGTGCAATGCGTGT
The DNA here is from genome assembly GCA_000715115.1 of Nicotiana otophora. NCBI lineage: Eukaryota > Viridiplantae > Streptophyta > Magnoliopsida > Solanales > Solanaceae > Nicotiana > Nicotiana otophora. Next base: position 88,272 of record AWOL01S0000421.1, read on the forward strand.
TTTCAGACCTAATAGTCACATTCTCCCTTGGTCGTTGCCTGCAAGTATTAGTCCGATTCATAATATTATAAAGAGGTAAATGAGATCTTACCTTAGCAATAGTACCGCTTTAAGTGCGTTACGTTCTAGTTGTTTGGTAGTCGTACACTGTTTCCTACTTCAAGTTTGTATGAGCCTTTGTCAGTAATTCCGACAACTCGATATGGTCCTTCCCAGTCGGTCCAAGCTTCCCCTCGTTCGGGTTTCGGGTGTGCAGTGTTACTTTTCTTAACTCCAAGTCCCCGATCGTGAAGTATCAGAGGTTGGCTCTTCAGTTATAATATTTTTCTATCCGCTGTTTTTGGGAGGCCAATCGGACCATGGCGGCCTCACGCCTTTAATCCAATAGTTCCAGGCTCGTGTTCATGGCCTCTCCGTTCGACTCTTCGGTCACATATTGGAACCTGAGGCTCGGTGCTCCTACTTCGATAGCTATTAAGGCATCGACACTGTAGACTAATGAAAATGGGGTGGCCCCGGTACTAGACTTCGAAGTTGTATGGTATGCCCACAAGACTTCGGGCAGAATTTCTTTCCACTTTTCTTTGGCATCGGTCAAACTCTTTTTCAGTTTTGGAGTATGGTCTTGTTTGTAGATTCTGCTTGTTCGTTCCCACTAGGGTGATAGGGTGTCAATAGTTTCTTTTTAATCTTGTTGTCTTCGAAAAACTTGTTTACCTTGCTGTCGATGAATTGCTTCCCATTATCACACACGATTTCGGCCGGTATCCCGAATCGACATATTATGTGGTCCCAAGTGAAGTCAATGACTTCTTTTTCCCGGACTTTCTCGAACGCTTGAGCTTTGACCAATTTAGAAAAATAATAGGTCATAAATAGTATGAATTGAGACTTATCAGGTTCCCACGACAAGGGACCGACGATATCCATTCCCCATTTCATGAATGGCCATGGGGACCAAACTGAATGTAGTAGCTCTCTGGGTTGATGGATCATCGGTGCGTGTCTTTGACAGTCGTCGCATCTTCGTACACATTCCTTCACATCTTTCTCCATGTCGATCCAGTAATAGCCGGCTATGATTAGTTTCCGAACAAAAGATTCCTCCCCTAAATGGTTTCCGCAAGTGATTTCATGAACTTCTCTCAAGACATATAGGGTATCTTTCGATCCCAAGCGTATGGAGAGCTTGCCGTCGAATGTTCTTCTGAACATAGTCCATTCGGACAAGCTAAACTCGACCGCCTTCGTGTGCAAAGCTCTTGATTCTTTAGGATCCGAGGGAAATTTTCGAGTCTTTAAATAATCTATATATTTGTTCCTCCAATCGTAAGTTAAACTTGTTGAGTTTACTTCGGAATGACCTTCTTCCACCACCAACTTCATGAGTTGTACGACTGTTCCCGAACTGAATTCATCGTCATCAATCGATGATCCCAAGTTAGTTAGGGCATCGGCCTCGCTATTTTGATCTCGGGGCACGTGTTGCAGGGTTCATTCCTTGAATTGATGCAGCGTTACCTGCAACTTGTCTAAATACCTTCACATCCATTCCTCTTTTACTTCGAACGTCCCATTGACTTGATTTACCACAAGGAGGGAATCGCACTTAGCTTCGACCACCTCGGCCCCAAGGCTTTTATCCAATTCAAGACCTACAATCATGGCCTCATACTCGGCCTCGTTGTTAGTAAATTTTACAGTTCTAATAGATTGCCTAACTATGTTACCCGCAGGTGGTTTCAGCATGATGCCGAGCCCTGACCCCTTTGCGTTTGAAGCATTGTCCTTAAAGAGGGTCCAAACTTCCAATGTAATCCCCGAAGTTAACAATAGTTCCCTTTCGACTTCGGGTATTAAGGCCGGCGTAAAGTCAGCTACGATGTCTGCCAAAATTTGTGATTTGATGGCGGTTTGGGGCCGATACTCTATATCATACCCGCTAATTTCGATTGCCCACTTGGCTAACCGTCCCGAGAGCTCGGGTTTGTGCATTATGTTCCTCCGTGGGTAAGAGGTTACGACACATATGAGATGTCATTGAAAGTATGATTTTAACTTTCTGGAGGCGCTTAACAAAGCGAACGCCAATTTTTTCAGGTGAGGATACCTTGTTTCGGCATCGCCTAAAGTTCTACTAACATAGTAAATATGAAATTGCGTGCTTTCCTCTTCCCTCACTAAGATTCCACTTACCTCCACCTCGGATACCGCCAAGTAAAGGTACAACTGCTCATCTGCCATCGGAGTATGGAGCAAGCGTGGACTAGAAAGGTACCATTTGAGTTATTCCAAAGCTTGTTGGCACTCTGGGGTCCAAGAAAAGGTTCTTCTTCTACAATAGTGAGAAGAAACGATGGATTTTGTCTATAGACCTCGATATGAACCGACCTAGGGCGGCTATACGCCTGGTTAGCCTCTGAACGACATTGACATTGTCCACCACGGTGATGTCTTCTATAGATTTGATTTTATCCGGATTGATTTCGATCCCCCGGTTGGACACCATGAACCCGGGGTATTTTCCGGATCCGACTCTGAATGCGCATTTTTCTGGGTCAGCTTCATATTGTATCTCCTCAATATGTCAAAGGTTTCCTGCAAATATTTTAAATGGTCCTCTGCTCGTAGGGACTTGACTAACATGTCATCAATATAAACCTCTATTGATTTTCCTATTTGTTCTTAGAACACCCGGTTTACTAGGCGTTGATAATTGGCTCCAGTATTTTTTAACCCGAATAGCCTTATGTTATAACAATAGGTGCCAACTTTAGTGATAAAAGAAGTATTTTCTTGATCTCCCAGGTCCATCCGGATTTGGTTGTACCCGATATAGGCATCAAGAAAGCTGAGTATCTCGTGCCCGGCCATCGCATCGATCATGTGATCCATGTTAGGCAAATGAAAAGAGTCCTTAGGGCATGCCTTGTTCAAGTCTTTGAAATCAATGCACATTCTTAATTTATTTCCTTTTTAGGCACTACCACTACGTTAGCTAACCAGTCAGGGTATTTAACTTCCCGAATGGAACCTATTTTGAGGAATTTAGATACCTCGTCTTTGATGAATGCATGTTTGACTTCGGACTAAGGCCTCCTCTTCTGTTTAACCGGGTGAAAACTTCGGATCCAAACTCAACTTATGAGTGGTTATCTCCGGCGGGATCCCTGTCATATCAAGATGGGACCAAGCAAAACAATCTATGTTAGCTATAAGGAATTCAATGAGTTTTTTCCTCAACTCGGGATTTAACCTCGTGCCCGAATATACCTTCCGATTGGGCACGTGTTCAATCAATATGACTTGCTCCTCGACCATTGATTTGGTGGAATCAAAATCATCAGGGGCGATGAACGACCTAGGGATTCTATAATCATTATCCTCGCATGCTTCCTGCTCATCTAGTTCGGTCGAGGCCAATATCGGTGATTGCTATTTAGTTTCTTCCTTCCTAATCGGCTTCGTGTTCTTTGATGTCGAGAGTACGGGTACCAGTATCACCTTGTCGACTGTGAACATTTCTTTTACGGTCGGCTATTCTCTGTAAACCGTCTTGATTCCTCCCGGTACGGGAAACTTCAGTGCCTAGTGTAATGTCGAGGGTACTACCCTCACGTTGTGAACCCAAGGCCTTCCGAATAAGGTGTTATACCTCATGTCCCCTTCCATCACGTAGAATTTGGTATCCTAAATCGTCCCGGCGGTATTTACTGGCAAAGTTATTTTTCCTTTGGTAGTTTCGCATAACATGTTAAATTCGTTCAACACCGGACCGCCGACATTATTTGATCTTGTAGCCCCAACTGTTCTACGACCCTCGATCTGATGATTTTGGCCGAGATTCCCGGATCAATCAACACACGCTTGTCTCGGGATTTGTTTATAAGTACAGATATTACCAGTGCATCATTATGAGGCTGCACGATGCCCTCGACATCCTCGTCGCTGAACGAGATGGCTCCCTCTGGGATATAATCTCGGGTGCGCTTATCCCTCGTGATGGATACTTTTGTGCACTTTATCATGGTCCCTTGAGGGGCATCGAACCCTCCAATGATCATATTGATGACATGTTGAGGTTCTTCTTGGTCGGCCTGTTTGTTGGAGTCCCTGTTTCTGAAGTGTTGTTTGGCTCGATCACTGAGGAATTCTCGTAGATGCCCGTTATTAAACAACCGTGCAATTTCTTCCCTTAGTTGTCGGCAGTCCTCAGTCTTGTGGCCATGAGAGCCATGATACTTACACATCAGGTTAGGGTCTCTCCAGGTAAGGTCTTATTGCAATGGTCGAGGCCACTTGGTCTTCTTGATGCATCCAATGGCCGATACGATGCTTGATATGTCAACGTTGAAGTTATACTCTAACAATCTTGGAGCTTCCCTCCCCCCGAGCAGCCTATCGAAACCACTTTTGCTCATCATACCTCGGTTGTTGGGCCCTCGATCGTTTTTCTTTTCATTTCTTGTAGAGTTGCGCCCGGACTCGTTCCCCCTTTGATCTGCACTGTATGGTTGATATCGATCTTGGACTGGCCTTAATTCATGATCGATCATTCTCTTAGGCCTGTCAGCGGTTCTGATGGGATAAACGGACCCGTAAGGGGTCCGACTTGGTCATCCTCGACTCTGAATTTTTGACTGGTACATGTTGTGGACGTCGACCCAAGTTACCGCCGGGTATTCTACCAAGTTTTGTTTCAGCTGCTGTGAAGCCAATGAGCTTCGGGGGTTGAGTCCCTGAGTAAATGCCTGAACGGACCAATCGCCCGCAACCGGAGGCAGGTCCATCCGTTCCATTTGAAACCTCGACACGAACTCCTTGAGCATCTCGTTGTCCCTTTGCTTAACCTTAAAAAGGTCCGATTTTCTGGTCTCGACCTTGATGGCCCCGACATGGCCCTTCACAAAAGCATCTGTGAGAAAGCGAACGAATTAGTGGAATTTTGGGGCAAGTTGTGGTACCATATCATCGCTCTTTTTGACAGAGTTTCCCCAAACTTCTTTAATAACACTAACTCGATTTCGTCGTCCTACAAGTCGTTGCCTTTGATGGAGCATGTGTAAGAGGTCACATGCTCATTTGGATCCGTGGCTCCGTTATATTTTGGAATATAAGGCATACGAAACCTCTTCGGGATTGGTTTCGGTGCCGCGCTCGGAGGGAAAGGCTTTTGGACAAATTTCTTGGAGTCCGGGCCCTCAATATTGGAAGCGCTCCTGTGATTTGATCAACCCGAGAATCATATGTGTCTACCTTCTTGTTGTTTGCCTCGATTTTCTTTTCACCAGATTCCACACACTTTGTTAATGCCTATAACATTTTCATTACTTCGGGGCTGACATCGGACTCAGCTTCGCCCGGCCTTTCGGTGATATGCACATTTGGGCGATTAAGGCTCAACTCTGTTGGGGGCTTAACTTTGGTTTTGCAGCTGCGCTTTCGCTGCCTGCTGAGCCTGCAGCATTTCGAAGATCAATCGTAGACTGACCCCGTCGCCTTCGCCTTCGGGTACTTCTTGAGTCGTTGGTCAGGCTCCTCTGCGAACGCTATTTTCGGGGTCGGTAGGAAGGTTGGCGTCAATGGCCACATGTGATTTAGCATCGACTGGATCTACGACTGGGACCCCATTGGGATCAGTAGGGGGCACCTCATTGCTAGGCACCAGATTGTTGTTTTCGCCATGATGGCCAGACCCATTCTCAATGTTCAAGTGAGTGGACTAAGAATTTGACATTTTTAAGCTGGCCTGAAATTGAGACCTTAAAGAACAATTATAAAATAGAATGTGTTATAGAGATTTGTATCGAACCACCACTATTATCCTTAGCCCCACGGTGGGCGTCAAACTGTTTACCCTTAAAAAAGATAACTATTGAATTTATACGTAGTTTTAAAGATATGTGAATTAATTCAATACAATTGATCAATGACCTTAGATAAGCGAATTAAAGATAAAATAAATAATCAAATCAGTTGTGATGTTAAGTCCGGGCTTGAATCTGAGCTCAGCGATTGTTCTGCCCTCGACTCGAAGCCAAAAACGTATGAAGAGCAATGAGCAAAAATAAGAACTTTGAATAACTTGGAAGTAGAGAAAATAAATTTATATTGCCTTGATGTGCGTGTTACAATGTGTCCATTCAATAAAAACTACCCCTTATATAGTAGGAGAGTTTCACCTCTAGTACAATTCTAAGAAAGGTAAAAATCTTCTTTTTCGTTATTCACCAATTCGCTACCGATACAGACCGAGATCTATACTGTGATATCCGATGGGGTGCGGATATCGCGGCCCTCTGTTGGTCGTGGGTAACCGTTATTGTGTCTTTCGAGGTCTCGGAGCTCGTTTCGGGATCGGAGATATAATGTTTTATCAAGCCCGGTGGTGACCACTCCGTTCAGACCTTAATACGAGGCGTTCCGGCTTTGATTCCGACCCTATATAATCGTCCAGTTGCTTCTTTTGACCCCGTATCGGTTACCCCGATTTTACCCGTATACAGTATATTTTTTCAATATTCTCAATTTACACTTAACAACCCTCCCTTATAAACAATAAAAACACCATGTCCTTTTCAGTTGAAAAATAGCTGTGATCCATTATTCTATTGGAAATTGTCATTGTCTCTCCAGAAGAATTGTTTAAGAATATTGAATGGTGAAAATAGATGTTTTGGTGCATATGGCTAAGTGAACTTTCTTCCTCCATTCTTAATCTTTCTCTTTAGTCTCTTTCTCCTTAATGCAGACCAGTTAACCTGTTGTTGATGCTATTTGTTTTATTTACTTTTTTAACAAAAGCAACTATTCGAGATGGACCACCATATACAAATTACTAGCTATGAAAAAAGAAAAGAAAATAAAATAAAGCTGGAAAATATAAGAAGCGACAAAAACACCATTGACATACATGCACCATTTTTGGGCATTATAGAAAAAAAATCAAATATAAAAACCAATCAAACATATATCGGTTCGGTCGAAAACATTTATCTGCGCTTGATGTTTATCCCAAACTACAATAGTTTACTATGGTTAAGTGAAAATTGATGTTAATAACAACTATGTCAAACAAAAACGTGAAAATTGATGTTAATAGCAACTATGTCAAAACAAAACGTGAAAACTGATGTTAATAATAACTATGTCAAAAAAAAAAAGTATGTAAAGACATATGTTACATATTCATTAAATTTGATGTAAACATCGGATATGAACAAAAAATTTCATTGACAGATGTCTGTGCCTATCATTTTTAACATGGGTGTATAAAGAAAATCGATAAACCGCACCAAACCGATAATCCGAGTCAAGCCGGAAAAAAAAACGATGTGGTTTGGTTTGATTTTGTTTGGTATTGGAAAATAAAACCCGACCACAATTGGTTTGGTTTGGTTTTAACTAAAAACAATCAAACCGAAACCAAATCAACCCTATAGTATATTTATATAATTTTTAAAAATATTTTGTACATATAAATATTTATTGTAATGTAATTTATAAATATTTTTTAAACTTTTTCACAATTTTATCTTTTAACGTATTATTTCAAGTTTAGACGTAACTTTCTTGAATGATAAAATTTTTTTATAGCCCATAAATGTAATAACTCAAACAAAGTTCAAATCAATACTAATGCTAATAAAAGAAATTTAATTCAATACTAGGAATGACGAAAGTGTTGGATAATTATTTTAGTTTTATATTGGTTTATAATGAAAATGCATAACTTAGTTTATCTTTTTCTTTAGTGCTTAGTTATATAACTAATATTAGTACTTATTAGCTATACTTATTTTAGCATGACCTATATAATATTTTTAGATTATGTTAATTTTTATTATGATTTATTAATTAGCAATATTTGTTTTATGTAATTTTATTATTTTATTTTTGTTATTGAATATTTTAGTATAATGATATGACTTATCTCATATTATTGTGCTAGTTTCTTGAAAAACACATTATATAGTTGTATTTTACTAGGACTTAAGAAATATTTGGAGCACAAGTTACATATTTTATGCTATGAAGATTTTATCGGAAAAAAACCCGAAAACCGAAAAAAATCCGAGAAAAATCGAGATTGAAAAATCCGACTTTGTTAGTTTGGTTTGGATTATAAATTTAAAAATCCGACACCATTGATTTAGTTTGATAATTGAAAAATCCGAACCAACCTGACCTATGTACCCCTAATTTTTAACCAACTTTTGGTTGCGTGTTTTGTAATACCTACCTATAGAAACTATATAGGGACATGAATGAACACCAAATTCTAGATTACTTTACATTTCGCCATTTAGCACCACAACAAATGTGATCTTTAATCACGAAATTATTAGTTACAATTAAAAATTCGTTATTAATAATTAACTTCAGTGACAAAAATTACATTTAGTACTTAAATGAAAGAGTCACATACTTTTAGTGATAAAACACAAATTTCGGAGCAAACTTTTTATCCCCTAAGGTTTTCCATCAAAAAAAATAAATTAGCACCAATTATTGAGTATATTAACCATGAAATTAAAGTTATTGGTGACAAATTAGTGTAGCACATTATAGTACCAATTCAATTGAATCATTACTTTTAATACGGAATATAAATATATGTGTAGAAAATCACTAAAAATATGAAAATATTAAATTTTATATCTCATAGTTCAAAAGCGTGATCGATTAACAATCGCTAAGTTTTCTGTTGCTAATAGGATTTTTTGATCTATCATTAATTCGTCGTCAAACTGATTTATCGGCAAAAATATATTGTTCCGCTATAGAATCCGTCCGACGTTAATTCCTATTTTTTTAAGTATCAACAACAAGCTAAAGGAATGATTTGATCAATTTTTGACCTTGTTTTTGTCCTAGTTGTTTTCCTCTCAAGAATTGATGAGGCAAGCAATTTAGGTAGCTGATAATTGGACAACTCTAATTGGAATTAAGAATTAAGAATAATTTCTTGTTGCTCAAAAACCCTACTTTTACCAAACTGAATGACTCTGAAATGCAATTGCGCGTATGTTTCCCAACTTTGCACTAACTTATCTACAGTGAAATTTAGGCGTCATGTTTGGATCTTCTTACGTATAAATAGTTACTAGATACGTAATTTACCTATTCAAAAAAAAGTAAGCTTTCAATTTTCTCTTTAAAGAAATAGACACATGGCTTGTGAAATGCACCATGTCTCCAACTAGTATTTCCTTTTTTTTTTAATATATAAAAAAGATAATTAAGATTTTTGTTTTTTTTTGAATGAAATATTACGTCTTTGGTCCCAGAGTTATTGACAAATTATAATTTGCTCATCATGATACCTCACGAGATACATTTATGTACAATAACATATCCAGTGTATTCTCACAAGTGTGTATGCAGACCTTATCCCTACCTTGTAAAGTTAGAGAGTTTGTTTCCGATAGACCCTTGACTCAAGAAAAGTATAGTTATAATATTTTTTTTTAAGGAAATACGAAATTGTAAAAGCCATGGAAAAAGGACACGAGATATACGTAGGTACTTAGAGTTAATTAGAGTATGCACTTTGATCTATTATTTGTGAATGTTGGCAAATTTAAGGGGATATCAACTCTTATATAAATCATGTAACTAGTCATGTGTTATGATAACTTGAAGTATTTTTGTGTATATGACAGCAAAGGCGGAGTCAGGATATCAACTTTATATGTTCTGAACTTTAGAACTTCGACCTCAAGTACTAATAATTATATTTTAAATTTAATAATTATAAATATTTAATAAACGTTTTAACAAAAATACATTGTTTGTCACTTCCATCTTTATGTACCTTTCTACATATGGAAAGGGATAGCAGGAACAAGTTTTCCTAGACAAATCTCCTATTGTACTCGTACTTATTTAGCCAAACTAGGAGATTTAAATGCTTTTAAAAGCACTAGCTTTGTTTGTAATGACTCTTACTAGTTAATATTATATATCATCTCTTTCGACCCCAAAAAAAAAAAAAGAATTGAAGTATTATAGTATTCCATATTTTGGATTTGAATATGTCGGAAAAATTGTCACATTATGTTATAACGTATGTTTCAACCAAGATGTTGTGAGTTCGAGTCACCCCAAGAGCAAGGTAGGGAGTTCTTGGAGAGAAGGATGCCGAGGGTCGTTTGGAAACAGCCTCTCTACCCCAGGGTAGGGGTAAGGTCTGCGTACACACTACCCTCTCCAAACTCCACTAGTGAAATTATACTGGATTGTTGTTGTTGTATGTTATAACGTATGTACCAAAATATGAACAAAACGTACCAAATAATTAACCTTCCACTTAACAAACTCTTTAACTTCTAGACTTTTTTAAATAGTATAGGGACCAAAAGTACATATTTGTTTTAATTAGAAATTTTATATATTGGGAAAAACAAAAGTAAATATTTAAATTAATCGAGATTTAACTATGCCTAATTGTATATTTTTTTAAACCCTCTCAAGTAAACTTTAAATCGGTAACCTCAGAATTAAAGGTGAAGGATATTTACCACTTGAACAATCCTTTCTTGTCGTATATCTCGAGGAACAAATTGGGAATAACCAACATAATGGACTACCAAAGCGCAATTATTCTTTTCTAAGACAATAAATAAATTCGATTTAGTGAAAGAGCACATTTATAAATAGAATGTTTGGATTCACCAGTCAGATTCCACTAAGTTTGCATTAAACATCAGCATCAGTTTGTTGCATTCATTTGAATATTCTCATAATTAAGGTGAACTAACTTGATAACGTCATTTAATTAACCTATTATGCTACTGGTATTTTAGCACACATTAGTAGACTCATTGGCTGCTTCTTCATTGTGCAACATTTATTTTTTGAAAAGAAACAAATCTATTTTATTTTTTTTTGGGCTAAATTAGCTCAAAGATACTACTTTTAATATAGTATAATATTATTCGCTTTGGACCAAGTCAGTACAATTTTTTCTGAAATGATACACACAATTTAGAGTATCTAATACATTATAAGTAATTGATTTTTTTATTTTCCATGTGATACTTTTTTCACACAACCAATAGTTTTTGGCCCTTCTACTTCTTGAAAAAGTTGTGTTTCCTGAAGATGCCTGTTTGGCCAAGTGTCTAGAAGACTGAAAAAGTGTCTTTTTATTTTTTTTAAAATTATTTATATGTTTTGAGAGTTAATTAAGATGCTTTGATCAAGTGTTTGGGGGAAAAAATGATTTCGAGTAGTAATAGAAGTTGTTTTTCTACTACTAAGTGATGTGGTGGATGGATAAAATTCCTTTATTGTTAATCAGAGATCTCAAGTTCGAGCCCTAGGAATGAAAATCTAGTACATAGGGCTTCTCCGTAATTATCTAAATTAGTTGGATAAATGTGTTTTGAGTACCACATGGTTAAATAAAAAAAAAAGCAAAAGTTGTTTTTCTACTATTTGGAAGAAGAAAAAATTAAACACTATAGTTTTTGCCTTCTTCTTCTTGGGAAAAGTTGTTCTCTTGAAGATGATGTAGATCAGTTAGGTCATTTCTCCTGAATCAACCATAAGGATATATACAGTATAATAGTTTTTACTTTAGTTTATTTGTATTGTTTGATGTTGCTATCACAATGTATACAAATCCATTTAAAGAGAAAATTACCCATTAATATTTCCCTTTCTTTGTTTGGACATACTTGGGTTTAAAAGCCGATGGCAAAAGGATTATTAACTATTCTCTCCGGTCCATATTAATTGTCGTGCTTACTAAGAGCCCGTTTGGATATAAGAAATTTTTTCTTGTTTTTCAAAAAATAAATTTACCTTTTTTCGAAATCAGCGTTTGTTCATAAAATTTTTAATTTTCACTTGAAAATGCATTTTGTAAATTTTCGAAAATTTAAAAAACTCGAAAAAACTGTTTTTCAAAATTTTTACTCAAATCACTCACAAAACTTCAAAAATAACCCAAAATTATATTCAGGTCCAAACACAACTCTAACTTCAAATACCATTTTCGCTTGAATTTGTTTTCCCCCTATTTTGAAATTTTATAATTCTTATGTCCAAACACCCACTAAATATATCTAGTCCAAATAATTATCGTTTTAGAAAATCAAACTATAATTAATTACTTTTTTCTATTTTATCCTTAGTATTAAATGCTCTTGATAGTAAAAACATGACTATATAGCATAGGAAACCTAAAACTGAAGAGTATTAAATAAGATTATAGTAGTCAAAAAGTTTATTTTAAAAAGTATTTTCTTAAAGAACGTACAAAAAAGAAATATGGCAACTAAAATAGACTGGATGAAGTATTATCTTTTTCTTTTGTTACAGCCTGGTAGATCATGTCATACAAGCTAAAATTTATGAGTAGACCATGATTTAGATTAAAGCATTTTACCTTTATTTATATGATATGAAGGTGACATGCAATCTTAAAAAGTATATATAATTGATGAGTTGCTTGTGAAGCAACGTTAACATAAATAGGGAGACTAATCCGTTCAAATTCATCTTATTTATGGAAATTTGGGACCACATGTTTTTTTCAAGAATATAATGGAACTAGGTCCTTATAATATGAGATGATTTAAACCTTTTTAATTCGAGATTCAAACTACGTAAACTTTAACCAATATTTTAAAATACATTTTTCATCATATTGACATGAGAAGAATTGCAACTTATAATACTTTTCGTATAGTTTTTGAATATCTAAATTTTAACTTTAAAATATTGAGTTAATCTAATCCAATTAGCTTCAAAGCCTAGTCAAGTTGACTCTCAAAAAAATGGAAAGGTTCATATAAACTGGAACGGAAGGAGTATATTCTTTCGTTGTGTATGATCATGTGGATCCAGAATTTAAACTCTGTGGGTTCAACTTTAAAGTTTTTTAGCATTGAATCCATTATAATTTTAAGTTTTGAGTTCATATCTCATACAGGGGGAAGTGCCATGGTGTATATTATTGCAAATGATATAGTTCTTATTGACGAGACGCGCGGCGGGGTTAATGTTAAGCTAGAGGTGTGGCGATAGACCCTGGAATCTAAAGGTTTCAAGTTGAGCACGGCAAAAATATAATATGTGGAGTGTAAGTTCAGTATTGGGACGTATGAACCAGAAGTGGACGTGAAGCTTGATACCCAAGTCATCCCCAAGAGAGATAGTTTTAAATATCTTGGGTCAATTATACAGAATAACGGGGAGATCGACGAGGATGTCACACACCGTATAGGAGCGGGGTGGTTGAAATGGAGGCATGCTTCTGGTGTTTTGTGTTACAGAAATGTGCCATCTAGACTTAAGGGCAAGTTCTACAAAGCAGTAGTTAGACCGGCCATATTCTTTGGAGCCGAGTGTTAGCCAGTCAAGAAATCTCATGCCCAGAAGATCAAAGTAGCAGAAATGAGGATGTTGCGATGGATGCGTGGGCATACCAAAAAAGATAAGATTATGAATGAATATATTAGGGACAAAGTGGTGTGGACCCTGTGGAAGAGAAGTTGAGGGAATCGAGGCTGAGATGGTTTGGTCATGTGAAGAGGAGAGACGTTGATGCCCCGGTTAGGAGGTGCGAGAGGTTGCCCGTGGCGAGTCAGTAGAGGGGTAGAGGGAGGCCTAAGAAGAATTGGGGTGAGGTGATTAGGCAGGACATGACTCTGCTCTAGCTTACCGAGGACATGACCCTCGATAGAAATGGTGTGGAGGTCGAAAATTAGGGTGGTGGGTTGATAGACAGTCTAGAGTTTGCCTTGTCTTACTAGTAGTAGTTGTACTAGTCGGGTACCTTCCTATTCCTAGTCCCTTGTTTATATATGGTATGTCAGTATTAGCAATGAGATTGACACTATTCTTGTTGTTTTATTTCCTTATATCTCTGTCATTATTCGTTGTATTATTTGCTTACACTGTCTTATTATATTGTTGTTGCTATTGTTTCTCTGTTGCTCCATTTGTTTTACGTTCTTGAGCCGAGGGTCTTTCGAAAACATGCTCTCTACCTTCATAGGTAAGGGTAAGGTCTGCGTACACATTACCCTCCACATACCCTACTTGTGAAATTTTACTGTGTTGTTGTTGTTGTTGTTGAGTTCATATCTATTATTTATTTTTCAACATAAATTTATATTTCATGTTAAAACTATTGGTTCAGATAAACCCGATATTATAATGTTGGATCAGCCCCTAATGATCAAACCTCTAATAGTGGATTGTGTGCTATATTTGTATTGTGCATGCTTGGTTTGATCAGCAAATCCCCTTTTGGATACGGATTTTGTGTATTGGAGTCCATGTATTTATTAATATATATTAATAATATGTATGGTGTAGGTTAACTGATATCTTTAGTTTCTTATCTTATCAGCACTGTGGCATAATAATACATCTGCTTATGTAGCAAAACTTAGCATCTATCTGTCGAAGACCAGTGATTTCAGAATTAGGTCATGACACTATAAAAAGGTTTCTCTTGTTTATCTTTTTTTTTTATAGCTAATTTTGATAGTAGTATTAACTTTTCCAACCTCATAGAAAATTATTTTTCTTTGAAATAGGAATACTGATTCAAACTTAATCCAAAAAGTTAACCTATGAGATGAGAATATAACAATAACGCATTCTTCCAATTAACCGGTGCGAATACCTAAGGTTGAACATTTGCAGTTTGTCATAAGCAAACTTCAAAATTCTAGTTCTACCTCTGAATTAAAAGAATTTAAAACTCATTTTAATATGTATTCAATATGATCCTGAAAAAGTACTTTTTCCTCTAGAGAGTACAAGTTTGTTGCGTGATAAACATGCAAGAGTTAAAATACTATTACTAGCTCCACTTTAAAATAGTGTTCTAATGAGAAACAAAAATTAGGTCTAGTAGCATAGAGGCCATGAGCTGGCTATTAGTTTAACATCAAAAAGTGACTATTGTTAATAGGACTCTCCCAAAAATAAGGTATATATGTAGTTGTAAACCGCCCTTAGTTAGGGGTATTTATGCAATAATAATAGCATACACAATATAATTTTGAGGTCATAAAAAAATAGTGTGTACGCATACCTTACTTTATAAAGATAGATATATATGTTCTTTTCGATAAACTCTTGACTCACGAAAGCATAATCACAACAATTTTGAGAAATAAATACGGTGGTCAAGAGGGGGTATTTATACCTTTTTCCTAATAAGTATTTTCAATATTGCAAACTTTGTCCATTTGCTTAACGAAATCATACAACAAAACTAACAAGAGATTTCAAATTGCAATTGCGATTAGGAATAATTTGGCACTTTAACTTTACCTTTTTCTAGAAAATTCCAGAAAATGAAAAGTTTTGCCTCCCAACTCAGCTTTTCAAATTCCCCCTATTTCTCTAATTCTCACAAAAATATCAATAAATATGCAAATTTATATGATATAAAGCTGAATCCATCAAATTTAAATGTTAAATCCGTCTCTAATTATCACAAAACTCAATAAAGAATACATTATTAAAGAATTTTATCTTGATCCATAGTGTGTTATTGATAAGAAGTCGAACAAGCTAGGATCAATCTACAATTTAAAAAAACAAATTGAGATAACTATGTTTCTCTATCTGATCACCTCCTTTCTTTTGAATAATGTTAAAGATATTGGAGTAAACGTTCAAATGAAGAAATATTGTCGGTGATAATCGACCCCAAATTAATTAAAATTGAGAAGCATTAGACATCTTTTTCTTGGGTTGAGATCAGAGGCGAGTCAGGATTTAAAGTTTATGAGTTTTAAATTTGTCATAAACTTCATAGCTCGTCTTAGTTATTGAGTTTGCAATTAAATATTTATACTTATTTAATAATTTACTTAGTACAAATATAATATTTAAGCAAAAGTGACTAGGTTCGGCCGAACCCGACTCTGATTGAGATACCACCATGTAAAGTTCTCAAGTTACTCTTTGTATTTTTCACTTTCTATAATGAGAATTTTCTTTAGGATCAAGGGGTCAAGTCTACAACTATATTAACATTGGAGATATATATATACACTACATATCATTACAGTGTTGAGATTGTGCTTATAGAAAAGGGAACTCACTTATCTTTTATACAACATCATCTCCTAATCTTATTATACCAATAAAGACCTAGTATTCCAACATTCTTTACTCTTAAATCTTTTTTTCCCTCTCATGAAATCTTACACAATTGGCCTACGAATATTTGTAATTGTTTATTGGATTCCATGTTGTAGCTTTTCCTGATTTTATCAAAAATCTGAAGGCAGTTCTTCCCATGCTTCAAAAGACATCTTTGTGCCATATTACTGGTAAACGCGGCCAATGGGCATTCAAGAATGAACAAAAATATTTATATCAAACCAATAAATATATAACATGTACTTTTATTATATATTTTTTCTCAGTAATGAACCGAAGAATTCAGAAACCTGCTAATCAAGAATAGTTAATGTGTACTCTAGCTCAATCACTTAACTATGGTAAACCAATAATATGATTTGTGTAAAATCTAGTATGGGCAAGTTTTTCTATAATTAAAATGGTAACCCGTTAACTTAATTGTAAATTTTTATTAATTCAAGTATCTAAAATGTCAAATGTCTCATACTTGTTATTGCGTAAAACAAGATATATTTCCATATCTCAAAATATCTAACACATTTTCTATAACAACAAACTAGTAAATGTTATGAATATATTATATTATGGATGTTCATTTAGTACTCCGTTGTAAATAAGCTTCCTGAAGAAGTTTATCCATATGAGACTCTGCCATAAATATGTTTATCTATTTAGTACTCTATTGGAAATAAGCCTCCTGAAGAAGCTTATCCTTTCGGTACTCCGCTATGGATAAATATTACCCATGATAGAAGATTATCTATATCTGGCACAACAGTTTAGAGCAGCAGCTTACAAGCAGCTTACACAACAGCTTCTTTTCTTCTATAAATAGAGGAGAATTCAGTTCATTATGTACAGAAGTTTGAAGTTTGAGTAATATATCAGTTTCTCTCTATACTTGTCTTTACTTTACAGTCTTTATTTTATAACACGTTATCAGCACGAGACTCTGCCATCTCGAGCAAATACTTTGAAAGTATCAGAGGTACGAACTTTCTTTTTCTAAATAATGTCAAATCTTTCTAAACTTGAGTTTGTAGCCTTGGATATATCGGGCAAAAGCTACATGTCTTGGGTGCTTGATGCCGAAATTCATCTTGATGCGATGGGTCTGGCAGACACCATCAAAGATAAAAATCAGGCATCAAACCAAGACCGTGCCAAAGCAATGATATTCCTACGCCATCACCTTGATGAGGGCCTGAAAATGGAATATCTTACTGTTAAAGATCCAGTCATACTGTGGAATAATTTGAAAGATAGATATGACCAC